>NW_021025604.1:66127-127929 GCF_004153795.1 Camellia sinensis
TGATCTCGATCTGTGTATTATAGGAGTATTGAACGACGAAAGCCTCGGCCATCTCATCCCAATTCCTCTTGACATCGTCTTCCAATTTTGCGTACCAAATTGCCGCTATACCCAACAGGGTCCGGCTGAACAAAGAAAGCTTCTGTAACCTGGTGAGGCCCATCGGCCTTAGTATATCTGAGAACAACCGTAGATGCACCATGGGATCCCCAGATTCGTCAAAATGATCAATTTGTGGCATCTTAAACCGATCTGGCAGAGTCACGGCTGAGTCGGTGTATCCATCCTCTATATCCGGAATGGATTTCACGCCTTGAGACTTCTTGAGCAACTTTTCTAGCTTGCTCACTTTTAGCACTGTGGGATCCACCTCGAACTCAAACGGTGTGTCCACTATATTAGTCGGCGTTTTGGATAGCTGGAGTAGGATTGGGGGCGGAGCTGGCCCCGTTGGAACGTCTGTATTTTCCTGGACGTTTGCCGTCTCCCCGATTATTGGAACTCTAGGTGGGGGAGGAGCTGGTTGTGAAGCAGATACTCCGGCTTGCTGTGGTTGTTGCTGTTGCTGAAGCTTGGCAATCAGGTCTGCCTGTTGGGCCATAACCTCAGCTTGGCGTGCGGCAAATTCTGCTTGACGGGCAGCGTCCTGCTGCATGGCTTGTATACTCTCCTGGAGCTAACACATCATCTCCTCTATACCTACCATAGGGTGCTAGTCTAATTGATCAATCGGTATATCTATCTCTGCAGTAGACTTGGAAATCTCAGCCTGACTACTCAAGGACCACTGATATGGCAACCGCTGTACCGATACACTGTGCCTTTTTGACCTCCGTCTAGTAACTGGGGGTAAAGAAAGGAACACTGCTTGTCCGTCTATCAGATCCGCGGATTGATTAAGTCTATGACCTCTAACCCAGAGTGCTCGGGGAATATCTGTCTGGTCAGAAGCAATGGTGCTAAACTACCTTGCAAAAAAGATAAATAAAGCATAATAAGGAAACAATGAGCAGAAAAACGGACAGCATAACAACTTAAATAAAGACAACACACAGTTGGTAAACACAAGCTCAAAGAACTGTTCTCAACCACTGATCACTGTTCCCAAATCACTGCCCCAGATCTGATACCCTCAGGTAAAACTGATTCCCCAAATACTGATGCCCGCAGGCCTGATACCCAGACTTGCAAACTGATACATACATTCCTATAGAGACGCACTCTAAAAGCACATAGCAAGCAAGTGAGAGCCAAAACACCCCTATAATGGGGAAGGGTTACCCTGTCCTATTTTGTTAGGAGCTAGGGTTTCACTACGCACACAGCGATTTCAAACAACCTATAATCGGGTAAGCAACTTGTCCTAGCTTGGAATGGTCACTACAGTTTCCGATATGCACTAGGTCGAATGGTCAAAAAGGGTACCTTAGTAAAAATCAAGGTTTGTGTTCCCGTCGTGGCAGAGCCTGCAACCGGTTAACCTTATGGCACGCTTCTCAAAGCAAGCCTCCGGCAAACCGTTCAGGAATAGCATACGGCAAACACGATGTCCTAGGCGCACCAATGCAAATGCAATGCAAAGAGATACATAAGTGTAGTCAAAATGCAAATGCAATGCAAAGAGACACATAAGATATCATGAGTTCGAGTCAAGTTCTCTAAGTCCCCAGCGGAGTCGCCAGAAACTGTAGACGTGCCCAAACGTCCCGGCTCCGTGCGCGAAGGCGCGAAATTCGTTTTGTTCTTAAGCTACTACAGTTCGGATGTCACGGTTCTGAATCTAATCTCGCAAAGTGCAATGCACGACCGATAAATCACCAAAGAGTCCAAATCTGGCAAATCGTTTTGGAAAACTGATTTTAATAAAGAAGTGTTGAACATGGACTACTTTGCCAGATACAGAGTCGCCACCTAAATGTTTTATTTTGGAAAATTTAGGAAACCCTGACTCATGCCTAAGGCCACATGTCCGTCATCACCAAAGTTGTCCCGGCTCGAGAACTTGGGTACGAGAGGGGAGGGTCATGAAATGAGCACCCTTGCTCGCCCGATCAAAGATCGGCCTTTACTAACATGATATATTTTTTTTGAAAGCACATGTGTTCTTATTCCGATTTATTAATCTATCATTACTACGTGATGTGCACAGCATAGAAGTATAGACTAAATTCCCTAAATTGGAACAAAACATCTCATGTTTGTTTGTTTGAAAATGATTTGAAGGTGCTACTCGCAAGTAGGCTACGACGTGGATTTGCCACCCTCGAGTGGGCTTAGAAAACATGATTTGCCACTCTCAAGTGGGCTTAAAACTCGCATTTTTATGAATTGTTCCAATTCAAGCAATCCAACATTCATCCAGAGGCATTCATGCAGTTAAACACTTACGTAGTTAGCCTCATGGCAAGCATGCTACCATGGTGACACTCACACTCATGCAAGATGCTAAAGCATAAACACTTACAGTGTACCCCGAGCCAAAACAACAACTAGTCAGAAATCATGCATGATCCTAGTTTATGTTAAGATGGCTAATGCAACACATGCAAAATGCAACTAGAAATAAGCTCGGCTATTCTAAGATTGCATATGAGATGCAACTTGATAACATGCTGTTAAACATGTATTCAAGTAAATGAATTGAAATACAATGCGGTTTGTATGATGCACCGAGCCCGGTGCATGCAAGACAAATGAATGAATGCAAACATGCAAGCATAAGGATGCTAATCAAAATATGACCTAGAACTAACCATCGAAAGCTGATAAGTAAAAGGGAGAAAGACGTAGGGTTGGAAGACATTCACACACCCACGCACACGTATTACAAAATTCGCCCTCTCGACGGAGGGTTCGAATGAATAATACAAACCAACTAATTAATTAACTATCCTAGCTAATTAATTATTACAAAACTCTTAACTAATTAAACAAATTAATTAAGTTACAAAACTAGCTAAATAAGAGACTGAAGTAGGCTGCCACAGCTCTGCCTCGGAATGATGAATGATGCATGCTCGATCACCTCACTCGAAAATCCGTTACCATGCCTCATATTGCCTATGATTGCACTGTTTTAGACTTCTGAAAATTGTGCCAATCTCCAAACCACTTCTGATCCACCTTATGGACATGCAGAGAGGTCATCGGCCAAGAGGTATGGCCATCGACCAAAGAATGATGGCCATCGGCCAATTTTGAGGCTATCGGCCAAATATTTATAGCCGATCGGCACACTAGATAGCCGACCAGCCATCTCTTCCTGCAAACTCCTCCTTTTGCTGCAACAGAGCACAAACAGAGGCATGTCAATGTATTTACAAGAAAATGTGTGTGCAACTACACCCCTTATCATGTCTAAGGCTCAAAGGTGTGTAGTTCTCGGCTCTCGAGCCATCAATCACGCATTTCGATGCATGATGGCCAAAGAGGCCGAGTTGCACAAATCAATATCGATGAAATGCACAAAAACACATAAATGCCTTAAACTCTATCATGTTCAATCGAGAGTGTCGGCGACCAAGAATTGAATCACGTTTCATCACTTCAAGTATGAAACGTCCCTCGTTCCTCGTGTTTGGCGTAATACCCAAACCAAACACAATGCAATGCATGCACAACTCAACAAAGCTAATGGCATATGAACAATGCTAATGCAATATGAGCATGCAAGTACCATGCAATGCAACATGATTGACTTCGTGATACTAATGGCATATGAACAATGTGATGCAACATGAGCATGCATGCTTGATGCAATGCAACCTAAGCATGCAAGAAAAACTAATGCAACATGAGCATGCCAACAATCATGTAAATAACAAGTATGCAAACAACATGTAATGCAAACAAGCATGCAAGATGGACTTAAACCGGATATGGACAGACCTTAGCCATGTCCAAAACAGTGTCCAAAATGTTGAAATGAAGGCATGAAATGTAAGACAAGCATGCACATGCATTGGCCTATCAACTAGGCCTAAGAGCACAACCCTCAAGAGTGCTCAAGGAGTGATAAACATGAGAGTGTAACAACACTATGAGCTCTGAAATCATGCATGGAATGATGCCAAATCAACCAAACAATACAAGTATGGCATGCAAGAGGGCTCAAAGCTTGAAGCTAGCATAGGCACTTGCACTATAACTATGCAAAACATGAAGTAGATGGCAAGTAAAACCCAAAATAGTCCTAGATCATGCGGAAAGGAGTCTAAAACATGCATGGAGCAAAGCCAAAACAAGCCAACATGAAGGGCATAAGGCATGATGCATGTAAGGCCAATAAGGGTGGTTACACTACACCCACCAAAACCAAGCATGAGGTGACCTCACCGACTAAAAACCGAGTTATGGCATGTTAAGATAGGACCAAAAACACATTGATATGGTAGCTTACAAGCTTAGGCAATAAGACATGCATAATGGCTCATATTTGAGGCATAAAGAACCAAACCTCCAAAGCATCAAAAGACTGAAAGGTGTGAGTGTATGACCACACTACATGGATTGAAATCACATATGAAATGATGCCAAATCATGAAAATAGTCCAAGCAATGCATGCTAGTGACTTGGAAACTCAAAACTAACAAGCTAGAATGCACTATGGCTATACAAAACATGGCATGCATTACCAAAACAACACAAATCAGAGCTTAAGCATGGTAAAACAAGGTTAAAAGCTTCTTGGAGTTAAGCCAAAACATGCAAGAATGATGGTCCAAACACATGATGCATGTTATGCTAGCATGCAGGATTGCACTACAAGTATGTGAAACATGCAAGGTGCTATCAAACTAACCTAAAACAGAGGTATAGCATGGAAAAACAACACCAAAAACGAGCTGAGATATGGCCAACATATGCTAGATAAACATACTACTTTGATGACCCTCTCCTATTTGGGACCTTGAAACACCATTTCCACCATTGAAAATCCTCTGAGTTTCAGTGGTGGGAAGGCCAAAACAAGGTGGTCCCAATAGCTTAAAAAGAAAGCACAAGAACAAGACCAAACAAGGCCTTAGAGGGGGTAGACTACCCCTAACACAAAACTAACCTTAAACAAACATTACAAGCATGCAAAATTAGAACTTTTTACAGTAGAAAGTTAAGCCAAAATAAGCATGCAAATAGGTCTAAAAGCTTAAACCAAAACAAGGGTTTAAAGGGTAGTTGACTCACCCTTGAAGAACGCCTTCAAAACCAAAACTCCAACAGCTTTTCTGAGCTTAAATCAATCCAAAAACTCCAAAACCAGCTCCTAGGGACCTCAGTTCCAAAAGGATGGTGTTCTAGTAGGTGCTTTAGTGTAAAAGTGTGAAGAAAATGCACTTTTGAGCACAAACAAATGCAAATATATATATATATATATAGAGAGAGAGAGAGAGACACAGAGAGAAAATATATATAGAGAGAGATATATAACTTGTGTATCAACTTTTCAGAACCTCTGGAAAAGGGAGAAACGTCTCCCTTCTTATAGAAATTCAATTCTCAAGCTTGTTGAACAAGCTTGAGTGTATGGAGGATGAGAATTGTGCTCACCAGCTGTCATAGTTGGCACAAAAATATCTGAAAAAGCAGATAGAAAGGTCTCGGCCACAAGATATGGCCGATCGACCAAAAAGAGTGCCGATCGGCCACCACTTATGGCCGATGGCACGGATACAAGGCCGACAAGCACCAGGCTTGGCCGATGGGTTGTACGGATGGCCAACAAGCCAACCTCTTTCCTTATAAGCAAAACCACAAGTCCTTGGTCCACAACCAAGCACAAAATAGACAAGTTGAGAGATCCCAAGGCAAGGCGCGCGACTGAGACCTTCGGGAACTCAAAACGAACACGAGCATGGATGATCATCGAGTGTTCAAATGATGACGTCCAAGTCTTGAGGACGGTCACAAATAGGGTGTCTACACTCACCTAGAGACTCCAATCCTCACAAATGTAGTTAAATCTTGAGTGTAGCTTCCAAATTCACAAACTTTGAGCCAAAATGCACAATTCTTCCTCTTCCTTTCTCTAGAACCGCCCCCCTCTCTCTAGAGTGTGATTTTTAGATTTTGAGTTCAAAAGGAATGAGGTTAAGTGTATTAAGGCCCTTATATATGTTTGCCTTGTCAAATTTGATTAAGGCTAAGTAATAATGCTCTAATTTAATCATTCTGAATTTAATTGTTTTGATCCGAAACAATTTCCAATTAAATTTCACCATAGGCTCTAAAAATTACGCTAATCACAATGGCATAGTCAATTTCAGTTTCTGATGCCTCTATGGCCTTCAATTTAATTTTTAAAGTAGAAAATCAAACAGATTTTCCTACGATGAACAGATAGAAATACAAAGACACACATAATCACATAATTACCACTCAAAACCATATCAAGCATATGATCACAATTACAATTAAGATCAATTAGCATATCACGAAACAGGGTTATTGTAGATGTCCTGCAAAGATTCAAAAAAATACTGAATCAATTATGCCAGAATTTAAAAAATGATGGGAATCACCAAAAAGAAGAATACCTAACTCAGGACGCAAGTGCCACTCTTGTACCTGCGAACCATCTCCACCAGGCCTTCCACTATCTTATAATAGGTCTCAACATATGCTCTGGGAACCTATGCCAGAAAAATGGACAAGGATTAGTACCAATAAAAGGGAAAGACAAAGAAAGCATAAATTGACAATGCAAATGAATACCTGCTCAACTTTAGAAGTAAGATAATAAGGTGCTATGACCCGCTTCGGGATGGGCAATGCTATTGTGCCCACTCCCATCATCATAGAGACAACAAAAGGCATCACTAGCAACTCCTCAACCGCCATCGTAGCACTTGTGCCTCTAGCAAGAATCACACCTAGGCTGGAGCTAGAACTTAGCCTCGGCCTCGACCTCGACCTTGATCTCGACCGACTAGAAAGATGGCAGGGCCTAGTGCGATTCCACCAACCATCCTCCCAAATGGGCTTGAACATACTCCATGTAGTCCGTCTCTATTACTAGCACCTCAGTATTAGTGTCGCCTCAAACAAGGAGGAGCTCCTCCTTATTGAAAGAATCCCCTACCCTCATGCTAGTAAGGGGAGATGTTGGAATTTGTGGATGGGCCATGCCGAGAGACTGACAACAGACCCACTTAGCCAAGTACCATACTCAGCAAAATGGCCCCTTCAGCGACAACCACTGTCGGGTAGCCACCTAGAGAGCCAAGTACCAAGCCTTACCGGTAGGGGGCGTAGTGGCCCAAGGGTGCCACATGATCTGAGAAAAGACAGTGCAATGATCAGTATACCAATAAGAGAATAATCAGAATAGTCAGGATATGGTCAAGAAAGTAAGACTCACGTGGTCATAGGTAATGGTGTCTAGCATTTGCCGATACTAGGTGACCGTAGAAGGAATACGGGGATGCCACCAATTCCTATGGGCCCTCTAGAACTGGATAGCTCGAAGAAAGACATCTAGTGAGACGCTTCGTACCCCGAGACCAACCTCAGAGAAGGACTCAAAGAACCACATCTACATGTAAGAATAAGGGGCAAATGAATCAGATAAACATGCAACAGATGGATGGTATAGAAAGACAGATAAGTAACAAAAAAAAAGAAGACAGAAAGTAATGTACCTCCTATAGGCCCCAATATCCATCTAATCTGGTACCACGGTTACGCGAGACAGAACTCGCATAACCATACATAGTGGCCAATGCTGCACTGCCCCAGTTGTAATTTCCAATCTGGTCGATATCCAGCATGGAGGCCAGCAGGCAGAAATAAACCCTATTAGACCTATTTGCAAATAGAATGCTCCCGAATAGATATAACAAGAATCCTCTGGTGTAATGAACAATTTGAATGTGAGAAATTGGGTATCGGAAGCGGATGTAGAACCCCTAGTATGGAACCAACCCACTCTCATGAGGTGGGACAGCACCTAGAAAATGCCTCAGTATATCATCCAGGTAAGCAAGGTCAGGGTTAAGCGATATTGAGAGGTTGCCGATTGGAAGGCTTAATAACATCATGGAGTCCTTCGATGTCATAGATGGGAAAGTAAAAGGTGTCTGTGGTGTCCCACCATCTCTCTATAAGGGCTGCAAGTAGGCCATGACCAACCCAGGTATCGCTCAAAGACATGTATAGGGGCTAAAGCCGTACCCATCCACTAGTCCTAATGGTCACAAGGAGGACCAGATACCACTCAGCTACACCAGATGTGGAGCAGAAGCCGCAAACAAAATGGGAGCATTCCTATAAGAAAAGTTGAATAAACTGATGAAAAGAAAAAATAAAGTGTGAAAGAATGTATGGAAGTAGAGAAACGGAGCCATTCCTTATAGCTCGTGTGAGATAAATGCTGCTCAAGCTTATGGAGAACTACTGAACAAGGGTTAGCATCGTTCATCTCATGGAACTGATCCATCTCGATTTGCATAGTGTAGGCAAGAGGCACATAAGTGGTAGGGTCAAAAGGAGGGAATTGTCTAGCTATGAGAAAATCTTTCACAAGTAATACAATGGCCAATACAGTGCAAAGCAGTGGAAACAGGGTAGCAAATATAGTGAAAAAGTACAGAAAATGGGACAAAAACTCTTGAGTATTGGTATGTACGAGCAATGTGGGGCAATAGTAATGGCGGAATGAAAAGCAAGGGCAAATGGTCATATACAAATGGGAAACATGCGAGAAAAATCTCAACATTCATGGAAATAATAAGAAAATCACCCTAAAAGCTCGTATAAAGCCATGAAAACATGCAACATCGGAAGGAAAGCTGAAAAAGTCAGAGAAATAGCAAAAACTACTTGGGAATGAGCAAGAAGTAGCTAAAACTCAAAATTATTTGGTAGAAACAGAGGCCATGGAGTAAGAAATCTAAAAAGACAAGCAAAAACTCAAACCACCGAGCAACAAAGAAGCACCGAAGCGGAAAATAAAGAGGCTAGAGAGGAAGGAAGGGAATTTTTGAGTATGGTAGAGTGGGAAATGAGGCCACAAAATATATTTAAACTCTTCAAGTAGCGCAACTTGTCTCAAGCTACGCTGATTGTGTGTTCGCATAAGCCTTGTGCGTACGCACAAGCTTCATACGTGCGCATATCGGGCAAATATATGTGAACACATTTTATGCTGGCACATGTGTGGTCCTCATTTTTGGAAAACTTGTGGCACCCTCTGGACATCCTCAAAGCATAGGAATATTCTAAACTCAAACTCAGGCATTGGCACTCCTTTTGAGACACATTATTTTATTAAATTTAGGCAATGACACGCGTTCCGAGGTATATTTTATGATTTGGGACATTGACATGCCTTTCGAGGCACATCATACATCATTGGCACACACATTATTTGGCATGGAAAAAATATTTCTTAAATCATATTTGGCATCACGACACACTTAGCAAATCTCGGCACCCACCAGGTACATTTTGGCAAAAACTTGGTATACACTTTGCACCACTCGGTAAATCTTGGCATATGGTAAATACTTGGTAGCACACGGTACATTTTTACAAACACTTGGAAAACTTGGCACCATTAAATACATTTTGGCAAAACATTTCCAGCTTCTTAGTACATCTTGGCAAAATCGGAACCACTTGGCACCACTTGGCATCTAAATAAACCCTATGTTTGCCGACGTGAGCATGGAATGGCCCCTGATGAACCCCATGTCTTGCTGATGCGAACGTGGGAAAGTCATCTTCTAAATCTCCATATCTCCTCAACACAAGCATGGTGTAACACGCCCGCGAGGGGGGCCCGCTACAGTTCGGACTCGATTTGTGTCACGGTTCTTAATCTGAACCAAAGAGTCCAAATCTGGCAAATCGTTTGAGAAAACAGATTTTTGAAAAAGTAGTGCCAAACATGGACTGCTTTGCCAGATACAGAGTCGCCACCTAAATATTTTAAAATGGGGAAATTTAGGAAACCCTGACTCGGTGCCGAAGGCCACATGTCCGTCATCACCGGAGTTTGTCTCGGCTCGGGAGCTTGGGTACGATCGGGGAAGGTCAGCTATGAGCACCCCCTTTCGCCCGGTCCGAAGACCGGCCTCTACTAACCATGATATCCGATTTTGAAAACGTTATGTGTTCTTGTTCCCTTTATTAGCCTAGAATTACTATGTTATGCGCGCAGCAAACAAGTATAGACTAGATTGCCTAATTTGGAAACAAACATTGCATATCCGTTTGGTTTTGAAAAGTGCTTTGGAATTTGCTACCCGCAAGTAGGCTAAAATACGGATTTCAACGAGTTTTTCCAACTCAAACAATCCAACCTCCACTCACAGGCATTCAAACAGTTTATCACATAAGCATCTAGCCACATGGTAAACATGCTGTCATGATAGCATTCACACGCATGCGAGATGCTAAAGCGGGAAAATACTTACATCGTACTCCGTGCCAAAACAATAAACTAGTTAGCAAATATGCATGTCCTAGTTCATGTTAAATTGCCTAATGCAACACATACAGGATGCAATTAGATAGGCTCGGCTAACCTAAGCATGGCATATGAAATGCGATCAACTATCACATATTCAATTTGGGAATTGAAGTACAGATGCGGTTAGCGTGATGCACCGAGCCTAATGTATGCAATTCAAATGCATGAATGCACGCATGCGTAACATAAGGTATGTTAATTTAAACGTGCCCTAATCTACCATCAAAGCAGGTAAATAAAAGGGAAGAAAGAAGTGGGGGTTGGAAGACATTCACACACTCACCCACACTTATTACAGATTTGCCCTCGCTCGGAGGGACCGAATAAATATTACAAATTAATTAACTACTCAAGCTAATTAATATTACAAATTAGTTAATTAAATAACAAATTAACTAATCTAGGGAAACAGGTAAACTGCCTCGGGAAGCGTGCCACCATGCATGGGCTGCCTCTGTTTTCCTTTCTTCACTCCTCTGGAGGCTGTCAAAACCTCAGGGCTGCTTCCTTGGACACTGGGATACATCACCGGCTGAGTGGAATTACCACCGGCAGTGGTGTGTGGTCATCGGCACAAAATGAAGCTGTCGGCAGAGAAATTGTTGCCGGTCGGCACCTTACACTGCCGGTCGGCAGAGTATTCCTGCAGAATCTGCAACTCACAGCAACAGAGGGCAAAACAAGGCATGGCAGCACAATTCAAGGCATATATGCACCAACCATGTCCCTTATCATGATAATGACTCAAAGGGGCATGTGCCTCGATTCTCGGACCACCAATCACGCATTTCCATGCATGATGGCCCAAGGAACCAAGTATGCAACTTTGATTTCAAATGCATGCAAACCAAATCAAACCAAACAAGGCTCAATTCCTATCACTAAGTCAAGGAACAAAGCATGCATGCAAAATGTAATGCAACCTAGGCATGCAAGCTAAGGATGCAACAGTATTAGTCTCACCTTTAAACTTGTGAACCAGATCAACACCATCAATGACCTGTATCCGTGAATCTGCAGATGTAATGTGCACTTCTGATGAGCTTCCTGGTGCAAACTATTAATTGAAAACTTATCAGCAACTGGAAAGTCAAGGAGCAAACATTTTTGCATCTGCCAGTGATGCCTGAACCTGCAATCATATATTCCATTCATTATATTAAAGCAAGAGGAACAAGTTAGCAACATGCATGACAATGCAAATGTGGATGCAAAACGAAATGCAATATATACAAAACAATGTATAAACAATGCAAATGAAGATGCAATGTAATTGAAAAAATGCAAGCTACATGCGAAGCATTTGAATCATGATCCCTACACAAGCTTCCAAAGCATTAAAGAGGCATGCAAGGCAATCAAACAAGCATGGAAATGGGACTGAAATAACATATAAGGTGACCCCAAATCACCAAATCAATGCAAAGATGTCATGCTATACATGCACATACTTAAGGCCAACAAGCCACAATGCAAAGGGGCTATATGATGCATGCCAAAATCGACCCAAACACTTATGGACAGACCTAAAACATGGCAAAATAAGCACATAATCTTCACAAGACTAAGCCTAAAACATGCTCCAACAAAGGCTAACAACCTAAAGCATATTAAGGCATAAACGAGGCATTACATGGCAACTATGCTAAGCATGCATGGAGTACCAAAACCAAGTAAAAACAGAGGCATAACATGACATATTAAGCATAAAAAGCAGCCAAGTCATGGTCAATACACCCTCAAACATAATGCTCTCTCAAGAGGCCAAAACATGCCCTTTTCAAGGACAACAAGGAGAGGGGGTGGCCCTCTCCTTCTTGGGACTTCAAGGCATCACCTTCACCACTGAAATCCCTCAAGATTTCAGTGGTGAAGAGACCCCAACACCAAAATCCCGAAACTAGCACAAAATAGCTCAAAATTAGGCCTTTCAAGGCCTAAGAGGGGTCAACCACCCCCAAACCAAAAAACACTCTTAATAAACAATAAAGAGGGCCTAAAAACAGAACTTTTTTGTATTATACACTAAGCACAAAAACGAATTTAAGGCAGGTATAAACAAGGTGCAAAAATGGGGAATAATGGGACTAGATTCTTACCCTTGATGACCCCTTCAACAATGGTGCTCCAATGGCCTCCTTTGGCTTGAATCCAACACCAAAACTTCAAAATCAGACCTTTAGAACCTTAGTTGCTAGACAAAGGTGAAACACTAGGTGTTTGTGTGCAATAGTAAGACACAAAACACCTAGAGCACAAATGAGAGGGGGGAAAGAGAGATAGAAAATGTATGCAACTCAAACCCTAAAACCAGAGCTTAACAATGGCTGTCTAAGCTCTCAAAATATCCTAAGTCTCTAACCTAAGTCTCTTTTTTTCAACAAGAGAGAAGGCTCTCTCTATATGTCTTGTAAAGCTTACAAGACAAGCTTCATAAGAGGGAGATCCCTCCATACACGTGTATGGAGGGATGCAAAAGCAAGACAGCTGTCTAGGGATGCAAAAGCAAGACAGCTGTCTAAAAATATCTGCAAAAGCAGATGCACAGCAATCGGCCGGCCAAAAATGTCATTTTGGCCAAAAGAAGTGCCGGCCGGCAGAAAATAGTGCTGACCGGCAACAAATAGTGCCGGCCGGCAGTAATTATTGCCGGTGGAAGCAAAAACCAGCCGGTGGCCTCTAGCCACTGCCGGTGATGAGTGGGGATGCCTCACAAGGCATTCCCTGCCCCTCCAAGGCAAGATGCAAGTGTTTGGTGTGAAACCAGACACTAAACGGTCGAGTTCGGGGATCCTGAGGCAAGGCGCGCGAGCCGAGACCTCCGGGAACTCCAAACAAACACAAACATGGATAATCACCGGGTGTTCAAACGGTGACGTCCAAGTCTTGAGGACGGTCAAAAATGGGGTGTCTACACATGGAAAAAGCACCACTTGTCACCCAATAAACCCTACGTCTTGCTAATGCGAGCGTGGGAAAGACATCTATTAAATCACCATGACTTGTCGATAAGAGCACGGGAAAGCACCACTTGGTACCCAATACACCCCATGACTTGTCAATACGAGCATGGAATGGCATTTGTTAAACCCCATAGCTCATCGATACAAGCATAAGATTGCACCATTTGGCATTTAATAAGTCAATGACTTGTCAATACGAGTATCAAGCATGGAAAGGCACCGCTTGGCATTTATTAAACCCCATGACTCGTCAATACGAGCATGGGATGACACCACCTGGCACTTATTATATCTCCATGACTTGTTGATACAAGTGTAGCAAGGCACTACTGGACATCTATTGAATCTCCATAACTCATCGATACGAGCATGAAATGACATCACCTAGCATCAAATAAACCCTACGTCTTGCCAATGCGAGCGTGGAATGGTATTTATTAAATCTCCATGACTTGTTGACACGAGCATGGAATTGCATGCATTGGCCCTTAATGAACCCATGACTCGTCGACACAAGCATGGAATGGCATGCATTGGCACCATGATGGCATCACTCTAACCACACTACGGTGTGTATTATTTGGAATAGCTCTCCTTGAAAAATTTTACAGGATTGACACAACTTGAAAAAGAATAGAAAGAAACTTGGCAAGGTGAATATGACATGGATCACCTGCTCTACTCTTTTTAATGCATGCTTGGATGATTGCTTGAGTACTTGTTGCACACACTCACTCATGTCTGAATTGTTGAAAAACTGCCCAAACTACACTAATTTGATTCATTGCAATCAAGGATATGTAGGCAACCTGCTGGTCCGATCACATGCATGAATGAATGGCATTATCTTAAGCCTTAGGGTCATGTCAACTGAGATGGTCTTGGATCTTTGACATTCGTTTCTCATCACTTTATGATTGTTTGAGCTCAGTCAAAGAGAGGCAATTGTAGACACCCCATTTTGACTAACCCTAAGACTTCGGGTGTTTGCAAGCCCCCTGATGATGAAATGGGAAATTACATCATTCTTAAAATGTTTAAGGATATTTGGAGTTACTGTGTAAACCAATTTTGGCCAAAAATTAACTTTTTGCAAAAATGACCATTTTATCCCTGAACTTGTTTTTAGCCCCAAAAAATAACTTTTTAACCCCGAGAAAGAGAGGTAATTCCAATTGTGCATGATCAAATGTATTTTCCAAAATTAGTAACTGGTTTTATCAAAAACATTGATCAAAATGCAACTTGGGCTTACCTATGTCGCAAGCGATCCAAGGGCATGGGACCCTACACTTGTGTGTGCGTGCATGGTACGTGTATCAAGATAAGACGCGGGTGCACACATTATTCGTGTGTACACACAATTGTTGCACATGTGCATGAAACTTGTGCATGCACACATCAAAGCATGACAAAATTATTTTAGAAAACTTAATCTTAGTGCATTTTTTGAGGGAACGGCGAAAGAGGAAGTGATGAAACCTTAGAAGGGTTCCAGAACCTCCCCTAGATCTATAAATAGAACCTCTCCCTATCTCTTTAAAGGTTAAGAAATTTTGGCATTTTGAGAGATTTTGAGAGCAAAATGACCCACTTTCTCTCTCCTTGTTCCTTAGCTTTGAAACACAAACCCCTACAACAACTCTAAACCTTTGAAAAACACCTAAGGATAGAAAAACTTGAACCCCAACTCAAAATCCAAGCTTGCGGGAGGCTTGCAAGTAAGAAAATCTTTGCTTTCTTGCTATTTTATTGTGTGCTCTTTGGTTTAAGCAAACTAGATGGTAATCCTCTCTTTCTTTTCAATTTCAGTACCTCTTTTACTCTTTGTTTTGGTAGTTAATCATAGTTAGGGCATCCATTTATCATTGCGTTGTGTAGTTTCTTAGTTTTACTCACTTTCTTGCCTTATCTTGCATGTTTTAATCATTCTTATTAGAACAACATGTTTAGGGTCATGTAATCATATAGGAATCATGCTTTAAGTTCGATTTGATAATGATGTAGTTTTAGGCTTTTTTTCCCCCCCTTACTTGTTAGGTGTTTTTCTTTCATAATCATCAGATTAGTGGCCTCAAATTGGGCTTAGGTTCATTATTATATGATTAGTTGCATGCATAGGGTTCATATTTATTTTAGGTAATGCATGTAAGACACTTAAGTGGGCATCCCGATAAGTTCCTCTTTTCTTCCTTGGCATATCTGTGCTATTTGCATTGTTTTTCGAATTATGCAAGTTAGATGCTCTTTATGTGAAAAATTATATGTTTTGAAAGTTTTATGAATATTGTTAATTTTTGATTGGGTTTATGGCCATTGGATTGATAAAATCCGTTCTTTTTAATTTTTTTTTTAAAAAATCACTTTTTCTTTTTAATTAAAAAAAAATCACTTTTTACAAAAATATAGTTGTATTCTCTTAATCTAAAATAAATGATATTCATGTTTCTTCATATCACATAGTTTAGGTTAGTTAAGGTTTTTAGGTGTAAAAATGAAGTTATGTGAATAATTAACCACTAAAATCATAAAATAGAAAATGAGTAGAGGCCAATTTTCGAATTGGGCAAAATGAGTTGCTTCCATGTAAATAGCCTTCTATTTTTGTACCTAAGGTTCCGAACCCGAAATTCTCTTGGTTATGACGGACTAGGCCTTAACTTAGTTTTCATTGTTAAAGGTTTCTTAATTCCCCTTTAAAAATTAAATGGTGACTTTTTGTTGGTCAAAGCAAGTCGGTGTGGGATGCATGCCTTAGACTCGAAAAAGGCACAATGCCCATAGATACATCTATCCCTCACGCATTGAATGTTGATTCTTCGGATGAAAATTCATCTTTGGACAGGAGTGAGAATCAAAGCTTGACTTCAGGGTCCTCAAATGGTGGTAGTGAGTCTTCTAGTGTGGAAGAAGAAATATATAGTGTAACTCTTTGTGAAGCATATGAAATGTTATATAAGCAGGAGTTTCACCATGACAAGGATGAACATCAAGTTGTCCACTAATCTTAGGTGAAATAGAGAGGGAAAAGAGAAAGTAAAGCAAGAGCTCATGGAAGCTCAAGAAGAAGTTAGTGTTCTCTAAAATGAAATGGAGTCTTTGGTTGCCAACTTTCCACATGTGAAATGGAGAGAAATCAATTGCTTCATGCTCATGATAAGTTAAAAGAGAAGATTGGTGATCTTGAAAGAGAGGTGGAGACTTGTTCAAAGTCTGGGAAAGAGCTTGAAGTGAAAATTATCTCCTTGGAATTGGAACTTGAAAGTGTCAAAGCTTCAAGTGCACAAAGTGTAGATGTGGCTCCTTGTACTCAATACAGGGCCAATGATAAAGGAGGAGTTAGCATCATCAAAGGACATGTCTCACCATCCAAAGCCTCAACTTCCAAGGATGAGAGAACTCAAGGTTTAATGGCTAGGGGTAATATTACGTCAACTTCTTCTTTGTCATCACTGTGGGGTTAAGGGTTAGATTAGACCTCATTGTTTTGAATTGCTTGAGACCAAACATGAAGCAAGGTTGTGTTTGCCTCAACTTAGGAATAAGATGTTGGAAACCAAGTCGAGACAAGTTCCCATTGAATGGTGAGGGAACCACAATGTCATGACACCACCTAAGAACTGCAATTCTCACAACATTGTTCATACTAAAGCAGTTTGGATGAGAAAGCTTGATTTGGGTTAAATTGTATATTCATTTCTTTTTTCTTTTTGTTTTGAGTTTTTGTTTGTCCTTCTTATTTTTGGGTCTTTTGTATGTGTTTGTTCATTTCTTTCTTGCTTTGTTTATCAAAACTCCAAAAACATTTTTTTTTTCTATGGTTTTGCAAGCTTAAAATTTTTGAGAAGTTCTTGGTGCATAATGGAATTGATGAGAATATCAATTAGTTGATAATATGTGTGTGCTATTTGTGATCATTACTCATTTCGGATTGTGTATACTTTGATCAGTATGCCTCATTCTGTACACACTCTTGGATTAGTAACTACCAGACTCTTCTGCATTAGTGATCAAAGTTCTCTATGGACTTCTAGCAGTGTTTATTGTGTTATTCTTGAGAAATTGACCAATGATAGCATATCTTGGGTGATGTTGAGTCTCTTAATCCCCTACCATCTTTTTGCACTTCCACTGCTTACCCCTATGTATATGTGTTTTAAGGCATGAGAAAAACGCTACCACAAAGTCACCGACCAGGCTTTACTATCTTTTCCATCCTTTTTTGATTTGGTTTTATAGCGATTCTAGTTTATGCCCGACCCGTTTATTATTTTGGATCTAAAATTCCTCATTTTACTTGGTTCTTCATACCCATATTTATCTTGTTCCTTGTTGAGTTTGGTGATTAGGTTTTCTTGGTTACGTTTGAAACAAGTTGGGAGTTAGTTTTTCAAAACTGTTGCTGCCCAGATTTCGCTTGTTCGCTCGAGCGAACTTTCTTGTGCTCGAGTGAACTTTGAGAACTTCTAGTACTTTTGCAGGTTTGCAAAACTACTGGGAGTATGGCATTCCTCGCTTGAGCGGTGTTTCTTGCACTTGAGCAGTATTGGCTCGAGTGGTTTGTTGCAGTCTGCAAAACTTTTGAGAGCTTGAAATCTATGCTCGATTGACACTTCTTATGCTCGAGCGATCGTTTACAGGTCTGAACTACTAGGAGGGGTACATTATGCGCTCAAGCTACCATTATTGTACTCAAGCAGTGTCCTCATTAGTGTTTGTGTGCTTGAGCAGTAACTTTGTTCACTCGAGCGGTCTCACTTATTGTGTCTAGTCGCTTGAGCAGTGTTTTGGTCGCTCGAGCGGTCTGCGCATATATCAATTTCAAAAAGTCACTTTTTGAGTCACTTTTTCATATCTCACTCTCTAAACATTTCAAAACCCTAAATCTAGAGCCTCTCTCTCTAAAACTCATCTTTCGCCCTCATATACTCTCAATATCTTTATACCATAGTCTATTTGTTAGAAAGGTAGAGCTCACCTAGAGCTTCCATTTGATCAAAGAAAAGTTGATTTTCGACTTCGTCGAGGTTTCTCTACTCTCTCTCTCTCTCTCTCTCTCTCTCTCTCTCTCTCTCTTGTCTTCTAGCCTTAAGGTACAGATTCTCCACACTTTAGTATGATTTTTAGCTTAGTTATTTGCTTTTATGAACAAGATTGTGATTTGGGAAATTTTGGTAAAAGTCTAGGGTTTTGGTTTGAAATTAAAAGAGGGGTTTTTCAAAGGGATTCTTGAAAATGGTTGTGAAGTTATAGATATGGTTGAGTTGTGATAAAATGATGGATCTTTATCCTCAAAATTGATTTTCAAAGAAAGAGGGATTTTGCCCTAAAATATGAATATTTGATTTTGTAATGAGGAAATGGGAATGAGGTTGGATTTTGTGAAATTGGAATGATGTTGATGAGGATGGTGGAGTTGGATATGTATTGTTAGTCACATCTTGAGATTTTGGAAAGTGTATCTTTAATGGAAATTTACTTATCTATTTAGAGATATTTATTTTGGGCTATCGGTGGAGGATAGCTATGATTCTTGTAGAAATTGCATAAGAATTAGGTGAATCAAAACTAATTTCTCATTCATTGGCATTGAGCATTATTGCATGTTAACACATTGAAAATGTTTAATGTTTTGATAAAAAATGGTGAATACCTTGGTGAATCCGGGTAGCAGTTAGTTGTGGTATTATGTTGGCTTGTGTGTCCTTGGTGAAAGTTCAGAAATCCGCGCGGTTAGGTGTCGAGACTTTCGATTAATACCGGTAAAAATGACAATTGGTAGTGCTTATAGCCTACTTGTAGACACATCCTAGAGATTCCAAGTGTTGTATCCATAGACCTATTTTCTATTGTAAAGGAAATAATTTCATGAATTGTGATATAAACTTGGCATTGCATGGTTTTGGAAAGTGATATAAAACATTTTGGCATGAGCATTGCATATGCATTCACCTTATAGCTTTGTTAAGATTCATACATTGTGTTAGAGTATCTTTACTAGGCTTTGGCTCACCCTATCTGGAAAACCATTTTTAGGTGCAGATGATATGCCTCCGCCAAGGCAGTAGCTAGAAGGACTTGGAATCAAGAGCTTCTTTTTGTTATTATTGTAATTATTTTTGTACAAGCCTAGGGCTTTAACTGTATTGAGCTTAAGCTCACTTTTGTTGTAACTAAGAATCATCTTGGAAAGTTGTAGCCATTAGAGCATTAATCTATTTGTTTATCTTTTATTTCATATCATTAACTTGTGTCACATGCTACAGATTCAGGGTTAGGACTTGCGAATGTATAACTGCATGTGTGTTATGTTTTGCAAAATGAAATTATATGAATGGAACGGAACATTATTCAGATATGTATTGTTATTTAATAACTGTCTTGGGTTGGATTATAGTTATTATTTCAGGGGATTACAGGTTTTCGTACTCTTGAGTGTGAAAGTTGTCGGTGAGTGCGCAAAAATATGTTGCATTGTTTGAGGGGGAGCATTCGTGTTTACTGATTCAAAGATAAAAAATAAAATTTGAGAATAATATATGATTAAGAAAAAATAAAATAATAAAATCTTTACATATGAACAAATAAGTAATACAAATTGTCGACAAAAACATAAATCCATTTATTTCAACTTTAAAAAAAAATCAAATAATAAATGCGTTATTGAAAATGTTAAATTTTACGTTGTTTATATAGTGTGGAGTAGGTCTTATATTAAATTATTAGAATGTTATCTAACATTAATTTTAGAGAGATTGTTTATTTTTAAGTATTTTATCAATGAAAATTAAGTGTTTTTTTTCTTCTTTTTTTTTTCCATCAAATGATTTAATAATGTCTTAGCAATTTAAGGGTTTTATTTAACATTGCATGAAATTTAAGAATTTTATTAAATAATGCTAAAATCTGTAGGGTCTTTGACAATATATATGCAAAACCTCAAGGGAGGTGAGTAAAATTTCTCATTTGAATAGATAAGGTAACTAATGGGCAATTTCCTCGTTGATATTATAACCTATGACATCAGCATGATATCAACAATTTTTGTTAAATAGCCAAATAGTGAGAGAATCTTGATACTAGTTTCAAAAGTAAAGGAGGTTAGCGTAATTATTGAAACCACAAGAGAGGTCCCTATAATTGTCAAAAACCTCAGGACAGTGTAGCCCAACTTTTTTGCGCCCCCTTTCGAAAGTCAAAATAAGACCTACAATATCGGACTCCCATAGTTCTGAATCTAATCTCACAAGTGCAATGTGAAATTGATAAACACCAAAGAGTCCAAATCCAGAAAATCTTTTGGAAAATTGATTTTGAATCAAAAATGCCAAAAATGGATTGCTTTGCCAAATACAGAGTCACCACCTAAATATTTTGTGAGAAATTTAGGAAACCCATGACTCATGCCAAGGGCCACGTGTTCGTCATCACCAAGATTGTCTCGGCTTGGGAACTTAGGTACGAGATGGGAAGGTCATGAATGAATTGAGCAACCCTGTTCGCCCGATCAAAGATCGGCCTCTACTAATCATGATATGAATCTTATTTATATTATATGCTCTTGTTCTGGTTTATTAGGCTAGCATTTACTATGTGATGCGTGCATACACAAGTATAGACTAACTTTGCAAGAATTGGAACATTTTATTCATGTTTGTTTTGAAAATTATTTCGAAATATGTACCACTTGAAAAGTGTGACGCCCTAAAATAAGCCCATAATAACCATAACATTAACATGCATTTATAAAAGAAAACGAATCATTTGGGTTATTCATCAGAGTATTCTTATTGAAAGACATCACATGTAACATCCTGCAACATCAAAATAAATGCCCTAAGGGCTTACATCTTTCCAAGCTAACACTTGGACACAAAAAGGATGAGTACTAACTCATTTACAAGTTAAGCCCTAGGCTTGAATGTTGACATGAAATCTCAAAAAAATAACAAAATAAAACATATAACTAAAAACAAGTCTTCAAAATCCCAAACATCAAATCCTTCCAGGCTAAGTCCGTGGAGGTAGCTTATCACCTGAACCTGAAAATGATGTTCCCATAAAGGGTGAGCCACAGCCCAATAGAAAAATACTAAACCAAATATAAGCATAGAATAAAGCTATAGCATTCAATAGATGGTTAACCAAGATAATCAATTTTATCATTAAACAGTCTCATGACACTAATGTCTAAGACACATTTCACTTTCCATTATTATCAACATGGCTCAGAACCTGGCCAAACTTACAACAGTGAATTATATATCATAATCACATTACTTCCAATATCAACAAAACAAACGAGACTCATGCTCATATCAAAACACTTCATACTTCCCATTTGATACACATTTTAGTGCTGTATCAATAATCATGTAAAAACTTCTCAAAAATAGTCATACCGCTCACTTAACTTACTTAGAAAGGAGAGCCATTTGAATGGACAGGTCAAAGAGAGTCTGCATTTCAAGAATGGAAAACAAGGTTAACTACAACATCGATCTTGACATTGCCATCAAGTACGGAGAGTTTTGTAATTTATAATGATGCTTCATATAAAGGTTTGGGTTGGGTGCTTATGCAGAATGGAAAGGTGATTACTTATGCATCTCGACAACTAAAACCACATGAAAAGAATTACCCGACTCATGATTAAGTTAACCACTTGTAGAGACCCCATTTTTGACCGACCTCAAGACTCGGACGTCATCGTTTTTGCACTCGATGATTGTGCTTGTTGGTGTTTGTTTTGAGCGCCCGAAGTTCTCGGCAGAACGCCTTGTCTTTGAGCCTCTAAACCCATTTTTGTTTTGTGCTTGTTTTTTTGGGCCAAACCTTGTTGCCTCTTGCGGAGAAGCAACAACGAAGTTCCCGCTCGAGCGTTAAAACTTCCGCTCGAGCGTGAAGGCCAAAATCTGGGCATCACCTATTGGCATCTAAAATCAACCAACCTGTAACAGACCCGCCCAACACAACCTATACTTCAAATACAAAGAGATTAAAGGACAACAACAACCAATAAGTAATGACAGGATCCACGGAACCTAAGTCCGGATACAATAATTTAAAGAGAAAAGACCGGGGTCGCTATAAAAAGTGATCGCATATGAACATTACTTGAATTATTCCAATTCAAGCAACAAGCCTTCATCCACAGGCATTCAAGCAGTTATAGCACTTAAGATATTAGCCTCATGGCAACATCAACATTCATGCAATTATGCTAAAGCAAGTAAAGGCTCACCTAGTACTCCAAGTCAAAAAGAAAAATGAGTTAGAAAAAATGCATGATTCCTAACTATGCGACATGACTAATGCAACGCATTTGATATGCAATCTAAATAGGTTTGGCTACATAACATGGCATATGAAACAATTTAAATAGCATGCAGTCTAAGCATGTATTCAAAGAATGTATTGAAACTAACAATGTAGTTAGAATGATGAACCAAGCCTCGGCGCATGCAATACAAATGGATGCAAACATGAAGTATGCTAAACAAGACGTGATGTCCCTAATCTAACCATCATAAGCAGTTAAATAAAAGGGAGAAAGACGTGAGGTTAAAAGACATACACATTATTACATTGTGCTCGCTCTCACGAAGGAGAATCCGAATAAACTAAGCTAATTAACTAAAGCTAAGCTAATTAAGCTAATTATTACAAAACTTGAAATTAGCTAAACTACTTAACTAATTATTACAACACTTGAATTAATTAACTATTCTAGTTAACTAACAACAAAATTGAATAACTAGTTAACTAACTAATTAAATAATTACAACACAAGTGCAATTAAAAGAATGAAGTAAGCTAAACAATCTAAATATTAAGCTAACTACTTCGCCTCAGGATGCGTGGGATGTTCAGGCGCATGCTTGGTTTCCACCAGAAAATGTCACTGTTTTGCTTCCGGAGAGCCTCTATTGCATAATAGAACACATTCACCGTTGCCCACTTCCAGAATAACTCTGCTCTGCCAAAGGAACACACTACTAATTTTGCATCAGTGGCCGGCCCGCCAGGGATGAAGGTTGCCGGCCACCAGTAAAGGTGGTTTGCCGGTCACCTGCCGGCCATGGAAAGTGGCCTACCGGCCACAGCTACCCAGTTCTCCTTGTTGCAATAGAGGACAAACAGAGCATATACAGGGTATTTCAAGGGTTTGTTTGCACAAGTCACCCTTCCTTTTCATGAATAAATCAAAAGAATAGCAAGTTCGGTTCACAAACCATCAATGGATGCAATTTCATTGCATGATGGCTTATGAAACCAAGTGTGCAAGTTCAATAAATGCAAAACAAGACACAAACCTCCTCATTTTGATGAATGATCAAGAGAAGTGGTGATCTTAGAACCTTGAATCATTTCATCACTAATGAGTATAAAATGGTCCAAGCTTCCATGTGTTCAATTAAAGTTCGATTGAACACAACCAAATTATTAACTTGCTTACTTTTAATTCCAAGTTTTAATTACTCCATTTTAAATTACCATCCATCCTTTAATCAATTGAGTCCAAGGGTGAGTTTAAGTCCTCTAATGGAAAGAAGGCTCAAACCAAGAGTTGTTTTAGGCATGAAAGAGACAACATACCATTGGTAATGAACCCCCTAAGGGATTAAACTATTAAGCATGACACCTCAATCTCTTGTTTTAAACAAACAAGTAGTTTGAACCACTTTCAAAGCAAAACAAAAAGCCAAGAAAGGAGGGAGGTTGCAGAGAATATTAGTGTTGAAAATGAGTGAGAAATGCATAAATAAATGCTATCAACTCAAACAAGATGGTGTCTAAGGCCTAGAACACCAAACTCATGAGGACTATTACACTATAAGCATGCAAAACAAAGCTCAAATGCAACCAACAGCCCAAAACAGTACTAAAACAATCTAAAATAAGTCCTAAAACATGCTGAAATTAAGAAAAAAATAGCTAGATTAATATGTTAAAACATGGCACAAACTAGGCTAGTAAGCAAGACACAAGGAGAGGAGGCAAATCCCTCCAAATTTGGACATCAAAACATGATTTTGGCCATTGAAAAAGCTCTAAAAACCAGTGTTTAAAAGCTCAGAAAAAGATAGTAAAAGGGTGGGAAACACAAGGGCTAAGGCCTCCAAAACAAGGTATAAAGAACGGTGAACCACCCCTCAACCTTTAATGACCTTAGGACCCAAGTTTTAGCTGAAAAATACAGAAGTTTTACAGCCCAAAAACACTTGAAAAACAACAAGGAAAATAATAGATAAAGCAAGTAAAGAGGCAAAGCCTTATACCTTTTGAAGAGATGAAGCAATTCAAGTAATAAAACCAAGACAAACACATGCTCTAGTGCTCAAACCAATCTCAAAGACACGAATTGTAGGCAAAAGTGTAAAGATTTGGTAGAGAGAGGAAAATTTTTTATCTCAAAATTTTCTAACCTTAAAACATGAAAGAGGGACCTCATATATATAGAAAACATGAATTTCCCTCAATCATATCCAGCCCTACACGTGGGTGCAGATGCATGCATCTGTGCAAACAGTTGGCACAGCTGTGACAAAATATCTGCAAAAGAAACTGGTTGCCGGCTGGCCATCACTGGTCGCCGGCAAGCCACATCAGTGTCCGACCGCCTCAAAAGGTGGCCGGAAGGCCACCAGAAGCTGCAGGCTTGAAGAACCAAGGCTTGGTCCAAGAATGAGGCAACAAGGGTGGAGGGTTTGAAAGGCTCAAAGCTGTGGCATTTCATTGAGGACTTCGAGCACTTGGCGAGCAAATAAACTCATCATTGGGTGTACATGTGATGGTGTCCAAGTCATAAGGGTCGTAAAAAATGGGTTGTCTACAGTTACCCTTCTTCGACAGAACTCTAAGCCATGAAATGACGTGAGTGAATGTCAAAGCCCGGAGACGACCCATTTTGACAAGGCCATAAGACTTGGACAAACAATCAAGACAAAAACAATGGTTACGCTTGCAGGTTGCCTACGTATCCCTTTACAAGGAATCAAACCAGCGTAGTTCTGGGACAAAAATGCAAAATGATATGCACAATGTAACTTTGAAAGTTGGACTCATACCCTACGCGATGTTAGCTATTTCAAAAACTCATGATCATGCGAGATGATGCAATAAGCAATGACAAGATAACAACATATGAATGAGCAGTTTCAAACTTAAAACCAACATAGGTTCCATGTAAAAAGAATATAAAACATACTCTGACCACGCCAAAGCAAGAGACGAGGAAAGAAAACACCGTTCAGGGTTGCGTTTCACGCATCCTAAGAAACTGAGAACAAAAATAACTCGGGGTCGTGTTTCGTATATCTCGAGAAACAAGAGAACCTGCTCAGTCTCGCGTTTCATGCGTCCCGAGATGAAAGACCTCTCGGGGTCATGCTTCGCACGTCTCGAGATGAAAGAAAATTGCTCAGGATCATGCTTTGCATGTCCCGAGATAAAACCCGCCCAGGGCTGCATGTCACATGTCCTGATATAAAATCGCTCAGGCTCGTGCTTCGCACATCCCGAGAAACAAGAGAACCACTCAGGATCGTGTTTCACACGTCTTGAGATACAAGAAACCCTACTCGAGCTCGCGCTTCGTGCATCTCGAGATGAAAGAAAACTGCTCGAACTCGTGCTTCGCACGTCTCAAGATGAAACTCGTCTAGGGCTACGCGTCACGCATCTTGAGATAAAATAGGTCAGGCTCGTGCTTCACACGTCTCGAGATAAAACCTGCCCAGGGCCGCGCGTCACATGTCCTAACATAAAACTGCTCGAGCTCGTGCTTCACACGTCTTGAGATGAAACAACAGAGGGGTGTGCGATAGATACACAAAGCAAACAAGTGCAATAGATGCACAAAGTGAATAAGTGCGATAGATGCACAAAGTAAATAAGTGCGATAGAGGCACAAAGTGACTAAGTGCGAAAGATGCACAAAATAAAGGTGTGCGATAGATGCACAAAGTGAAGGTGTGCGATAGGTGCACAAAGAATCTTTTCTACAAAGCTGTGCAAGTTCTCCTACCGAGACACAAATGACTTTTTCTGGAACTCCTCCAAATGAACCGTACATACAATATTGTTTGCCTATGTTGGCAAAGGGAGAAAGAAAGCATAGTTAACATGAACAACATGCGATGCAGTGACAATGCATATTCTATGCAAGATAAACAACCAAGATATGAAGTTAAGTGAAGGCATGTTCTATGCAAGAAACAAAAGCATATTCTATGCATGAAATAAGAGTCAGAGAAAATCTTATGCGTGAATCATAACTGATACAAGACGCACATGCAGCATACGTATATGCGAAATGCATATTCCATGTGACAATATATGCAAAATGCAAATGAAAAGAGAATGAAAACATAAAATGAATAAAAGCGACATTCGATGGCACCTTCCGATTTACCTCTCGGAGGAATTGTAATATGTTTAAAAATGATACACCTTGCTCATGTTGACAAGTAATGAACATCATGCGCCAAAAACATAGTTTTGAGCTTCCATAGAGACAATTTGAATCCAACAGTGAACTTTCCTTGCAACTCTTGGGAAACAAAGGCACAAAACAGCATCAGGGCTCAAAGGGAGGCCACCGGCCACCTGCCGGCCACAGGAGGAGGCTGTTGGCCACCTGTTGGCCACGAACAAGCTTTGCTGGCCACCTATCGGCCACCGATGGCAATTCGGGGGTTTTTTGGTCTTTTTGCCTCAGGTCTTTAAGTATACATTGCAACACTTCATTTCCTCACTTCTTTAGGGCCAAAATCCTTCCCTCTCTCTCTAGACACTTTTTCTCTCTAGATTCGAGCCTTTTACGCATTTTCCAATGCCCACACAAACTTTATTCGCTAAGCCCTTTTGATGCTTTTCCTTTTGAACCGATGGAAATTTGATTTCGATGCTTCTTTCCTCATTTTCACCCTTCTAGGCTTGTTCCCCTCGAGCTTCTCTTAAGTTCCATGAACTTTTCTGGGCTTTGACTTTTTCTTCCATTCTCTCTCTCCTAGGGTTGACTTTTCCCAGGTTTACCCTATTTTCTCCATTTTTCTTCACTTTCACCTACTTTTCACCCATTTTCCAGATGGCAAATGATTCACCACATGACAGGGCTCCTCCAGAGGTTCCCCCCATATTTCCACCTGTTACTGAGGCACAGGAGCCGGTCGTTGTAGAGGCTGGTGAGGTGGCTCAGGGTATTGAGGCTGACCTCGAGACGGAGTTTTAGCCTGAGCTCGAGCCGGAGCCACTACTGTTGTGGGTATGCCTTTTTGATCTAGTGAGGTACCATCCCCAGACACATATCCTACCAGCCGGTGGCATTAGGCGCTTTAGTGACTTAGTTCTCGGTGTACCGGAGGATCTCCTACTGAGGGAACCGGCTTCTCACTTTTCATCCATCGCCATTGAGGTATGAACTCTGTTTTCATGCATTCCTACCTCTCTTTACTTACATTTCTTTTACTGCCTTTTATCTGACTGTACTTTCATCACTGCTTTATTTGATTAATCTATTCTTTGCCACAGAGCGAGTTTCGTGCCTTCAGAGGGCACGGAGCCACAACTGCACGAGATTGGTACGACGAGCTCCCTGCAGGAGTTCGTGACATTATGGACGAGACTAGCTTCTACCTCTTCTACTCCTGCATGACGCGGGTCATTGCGAGTCGTCCTCTTCTGGGAGCATTTGTGGAGATGAGGTAGGACACCACCAACTCCTTCTACTTCTCTGCTGCAATGGAGACGACGATGACTCCTTACAACTTTGCCATGATCACCGACTTAGGAGTAGGAGGTGATCCGATCTCGTTCGACACAAACATGGGCGAGTGGAAGGCTGCCTAGGTCGAGCTGTTAGGAGCGCGTCCACCTTTATATCGGATAGCTATGGTCAGATATAGCTGGTTTGCTGAGCAGTTTACAGGGAGTGAGCTATAGACGCTTGAGGAGATGGAGCAGTACGCCAGAGGCTTCTTGATGTTCGTCCTCCGTACCACCTTGTTTTCAAATAGGTGGAACAACATGGGCTTATACCTGCTGAGTGCCTTGGTAATCCTTCATCGGGTTCGTTTCTATGATTGGAGCAGAGTTGGCCTCGCCACCCTGTATGGCTATATGAGCTCTACCTCCCGCCTGAGGAGAGAGGTGATCGGAGGCTATTAGCCTGCCTGGGAGGTATACATTTCTGTTCCCTCTTTGCACTTTACATTTTCTGCTCTATATTTTCTGGTTTATATCTATTCAACACCTGTGATTTCTTCTTTGCACTTTCTGTATCTATTCATGCTTTGTGCTTTCTGTTTTGCACTTTCAGTATCTGTTTATACATTGTTGATCACATATTACTGCACTTTCCTTGCAGTTATGGGTTTATGCTTATTTTCCAGCTCTTGCCCTAGAGCCCACGGAGGAGCTCCCACTATCAGTTCTTTATTCGAGGTGGTATGATGGTAGGTGCTAGCATTGGAGCCGCGAGTCGTTCATATTCTTTCGGCAATATTTTGACACCTGGCCGCCCACGAGGTAACCCAAAACACAGTCATTTTTGCTTTATAACTGTTCTGATTCACACTTTTGTAACTAACAGCAACTAACATTCTGTACACTGTATTTGCAGATCACGTGGCAGCCTTAGGCCATGATGTCAGCTGGGATATGGGACATGCCGGGGCCTGGGCCACTTCTCGCTTCCGCATTCTACTTGAGGGCCCAGTCTACGGGCCTAGTTCCTGAGTGAGTAGTTTATTCGTCAGACCGTAGGCTTACCAGACCCGATCATTCTGATGGCACCGCCGGAGTCCATGAGATCAATAGACAGCCTATCCGTTGATGCGGTCACTCAGTTGATGATGGGCTTGGATGTTGATTACTTTAGGGTAGAGGGCGACTACGTGACCTTTATTCAGACACATCCCATGCCACCTCTGACAGGTGCTCGCGGAGGTGAGAGGGCGAGGGCTCCTACATCGAGAGAGGGGCATAGGGTGACTAGGACGACTAGGGCGACCAGGGCCTGTGCTAGAGGGGCTCTCCGGGCGAGGCAAAGGACCGATTGGATAGAGCTTCCAGACCTGCTAGTGCTGGCCTGTGCTAGACTGCTTACCAATTTGCACCCCACATTTCATTTCAGATATGTTTACTGCGAACACTGATCATCCAAATGCATTTTCATGCATCAATAGAGTAGACAGGGAGTGCTCTTGAGCTGATAGCCTCATTGATGGGCATGGTACAGAGGAAGGAGATATTGCTTGGCCTTTACGTCATTCTGGTAATTTTTTTAGTTTGTACTTCATGCTATCATCTTTCCACTGATACACTGGCATTTCAACGGTAGACTTTCCCAAATTGCACTGATACACTGCATTGGCATACTACATTCACACACTGTACTCATACTGTATCTGACTTCTGCATATACATTCTGCATACTATGCTTGCATCTGATACACACACTAAAACTGATATTTGACAACTGTCATTTTCAGATCCCAGCTATACCGAGTGTACCAGTAGCAACAGCAGCACCAGCACTAGCAGTACCTCCTCCAGCAACAGGGGAGAGAGGTAGAGATAGGGGCACCTGGGGCCAGAGCAGTCATCCAGAGCCTATCTTGCATGACGATGATGTTGAGACCAGCGACTTCGCGGAGGCAGCGAGTCAACATTCTGTGTCATTTGAGAGTGGAGACGATGATGCCGGCTCGGGCCCCGAGAGTAGAGGCAATGATACTAAGTAGGGTTCTAGAGCAAACAGCGGAGATGATTCCGGCTTGGGTTTGGAGACAGATTCAGACAACAGCGCTGATGGAGATAGTGCCCCAGAGTCCTCTCCTCTGAGGAAGAGGATGAAGAGGGCCTCTCAAGCATGAGGCAACTGGCGCTGATTTTTTATTTTTGCTTAGTTTCTTTTTGTTTGGTAGTATTAGCACATGTATAGCTTCAGATAGGTTTTATTTGCTTTAAAAATTGTACTCCTCTTTTGTAAAAAACCATGATCAGAATAAAACCGCAGTTTTTATAAAAAAAGTGTTGTTATTTTAGCATAATGAGAACCATATTTGCATGAAAATGGACATGGAATTGAATTGGCCAATAGCACTTGATTGAAACAAAATTCTTAATTGGGTAATGAGCCGACCAACAAACGAAACGCAAAATGCAAAACACAACTCGATAACACAAAACAAAAACAACTCAAATATAAATAAAACAAACTTGCTAAAACTGAAAAGACTCAAAATAAGACCTTAAAACACACAAAGATCAAAATAGAACATAAGTTTTCATCACTGGTCAGCACACAGGTGGACGGGAGACCTGAAAAGAAGACTGCCAGCAAGAGAGGGAGCCCACCGGCCACCTGTTGGCCATCAATGTGAAGCACTTCCAGATTGTTGACAGTTAGCTTCCACTCACTACCTTATCTCTTACAAAAGCGTTCAGTTTTAGGATTTCTCTTCAGAACTTCATTTCAACCTCAAATTCTTCTACAAATGGAGCCATTCTTTGCCGAAAAACTCTTGGATTGGATAGCGACTTTAGACGGCTCAGAAAAGGTAAATTTTTGAGGTTTCGGCATAAATGCACTTTTTTCGTTGAGCCAAACTCCACTTTGTTTTCCATTCCTGTATGCCGCGGCTAGATGCTGGGACTCGATTACACATGTCTTTAGCTTTGGGGGACAAGAAATATGCTTGGCAATTGAAGAATTTCAAGCACTAACGGAATCCTAGCGCGATGAGGAAATCATACCTCAGCCTCGTTTTGGCCACGCCCAAGCTTTGGAATGGATGTATGGGCTTACTCTACACGAGGCTCGATCTTTGGCCTACAACGGAGAGCTAGACATTCCCAGTTTGATTCATCATTTTTCCGATGTCGGTGACTGAAACGACCTTCTCCGGTGGGGTTTTCAGCAACATGCCCTTTGCTTATGTATGCTGGCTCATTTCCTTCTTGCCCCTAGTTTTGGCGGGTTCAACATTCGGTTGATGGGCTTAGACGCCTTTCATCAACGGGAGACTACCAGATTCACCGGGAGTCCACTACTTCTTCACGTATTGTTTCTCACCCTTTCTCATATGTGTTTCTCACATCACTCAGCACTCATGATCTATTTTTCTCTCAAAGCCCTTTTTTCGCTTTTCTCTCAACATACATCTCTCTATTCTTTAATCTCTCTTTTCTTTTATCCCTTCCCAAGTGTGGTTTATGGATAAGCTGAAGGTAGTGGACTCTTGCCCTGAGTACTCAGCTCGGGGCTATTTCTTCTGCCACTGACTGGTGGATTTCCCGAATGAGAGATGGTGGTGCCATTAGATGTGCAACAGGTGTACCTCTGACATAGTTTGGTGTTGCCCCTGGCTTAATCTGACTGAGATAAGCTACGACATGGTTTGATAACCTGGCATATAGCTGATTGGCCTCACACACTATGAATTCTACTTCCCGTTCCGGTTCAGACGTCAGTTTGGACATGATCAGACCTACCTAGAGGAGGGGATAGAGCACCTAGTTTAATTCCCCATCCAAGGTTCACATTTGGCTAGGTACCTCACTACTTGGAGGACGAGAGAGCTTCTGGCCCCTGCCCCTAGTTTCAATTGTGCCCTTTCTGGAGATTGTTTGGCTTGGCTCGAGGATGAGGCACAAACCGAGCCTATGTTGGCATCGAAAGCTTCCACAAGCACAAGTAGAGGGTGCAGGAGCACCTAACTCACCTATGCCCCTAGTTTATTGCTTTGACCTTTCTTTTCAAGTTTTTTTGATGTAATAAAAGCAACTTCGATTTGTATCAGAGAGTTGGAGACTTTTATGTTGAAATCAATGAAATTAAAGTTGTGAGCACTGAAAAGTTTCCTTGTGATCCAAAAATGGTCTAAGTTGTAAAAGGCAAAATTTGAACAAAAACAAACTTTTATTAAAACTTTCGAAAACCATTTTTGAAAAGGATCACCACTTGACACGCACAGAATCAATCCTCAAGATGTACAACTCCGAATCCAAAGATCACAAATTGCCCCTTGATTGAATAGCACTGCTCAGCATTGTGACTAGCTCTTCTCTCAGAGTAGAGATCACAACTGAACTCTAAGGTGAAGGATAGACAAAGATGACTTGATCAAACACATGGACAGAATAGTTGAGTTAGAGGTGTTTACAATCGAACTTCAGGATGAAGTTGCCTACGTATCCCGAAGATGGAAATTTGGCGTTACGTAGTTCGGTTCAGGTTTACTCGAGTGTTAACTCTCCCCTTTTGCGCTCTAACTTTTGCCAAGACCACCCTTTAGGGGGTTTTAACCTTGTGAGCTTAGTTTTTCCTTATTTCTAATTTTTCATGCACTAACTTTTTCCTAGGTCGCCCTTCTAGGTTTTTGGCCAAGCGAGCTTCTCAGGGATAGTATTTCTTCAACTTGTCCATGAGAATAGCAGCTCCACCCGACCAGATAGTTTTGATGATGTAAGGATCAGTCCAATTGGGTCTGAACTTGCCCCTAGGGTCATGGATGTGAGCTCGGTTGTCTTTCAGCACCATATCTCCATCTTTAAGATTCCAGGACTTAACTTTCTTGTTAAAAGCCCTAGCAATTTTACGTTGATAGCCTTGAAGATGATACAATGCTTTCAACCTTCTCTCATCAAACAACATCAACTCTTCGAATCTGCTCTGTTGCCAGTCCACCAGTACTATTTGATACTCAACCATAACTCGCAGCGACAGACTTCTATTTCAATTGGCAAAACAGCTTCCATACCATAGACGAGAGAATAAGGAGTTGCCCCTATAGATGTCCGGATTGAAGTTCTATAACCCAGAGTGCGAATGAAAATTTATATGGCCAGTCCGTGTAGGTCTCGACCATCTTCTGTAAAATATTCTTGATGTTCTTATTGGCGGCCTTAACAGCTCCATTGGTTTGCGGCCGGCATGTAGATGACTTATGAAAAATCACATTGTACTTCTCCAACAAGTCTATCACTTCTTTCTTGAAATGGGAGCCATTATCTGATATGATCTCATTTGGGACTCCATATCGGCAAATGATATTGTTCTGGATGAACTTAGCCATATGCGTTGCTTTCAACACTGTGCAGGACTGAGCTTCCACCCACTTTGTAAAGTAATCAATTGCCACCATAATATATTCATGCCCATTCGACCTTTTTGGCGTGACTATGCCGATGACATCGATTCCCCAGACCAAGAAAGGCCATGGTGAAGTCATGTTGTATAGTTTTGACGGCGGGATATTCATACGATTAGCATGAATTTGGCATTTGTGGCGTTGCTAAACAAAACCTCTATAATCCTCCTCCATGGTGGACCAGTAGTAACCTTACCTGAGAATCTTCCGGGCTAACATTACTCCGTTCATGTGTTCTCCACACTTCCCTCCACAGATGGCCTCCATTAGGCGCTTTGATTCCTCCTCTTTGACGCACAACTTGTGCATTCCCAGATGACCTCATTTGTATAGTTTGCCTCTGCAGATGATAAATTGGATGGCTATTTGCCGTATTCCTCTTTTGTCCTTGGCATTTGCCCCTTGTGGATAAATCTCCTTTTCCAAGAAGTTCCAAATATCGTAGTACCAAGGGTTTTGTCTTGTGCTTCTTCTATTGCGGCGATAGTTTCATAGGCCAGCATGTATCTCTGCTCAATGATAATCAGACGCATCCGGACTCCAAGCAGGATGTCTGTTATAGAAGATAGAGTTGATAAAGCATCATTAAAGCATCATCGAACCTATTGTTATCTCTCAGTAGATGCGTGAAAGTCAGCTTTTCAAACCTAGGAATCAGAACGTCCAGGGCCTGGTGATAAATCTTCATCTTTTCTTCTTTGACCTTTTAGTCTTTATTTTCTTGAGAAACAACTAGGTTCGAGTCCCCGATGACATCCAACCTTTTTGCCCCTAGTTCCAGGGCGACATGTAAACCAGCAATACACGTTCCATACTATGTTTCACTATTGGATACCTTGAACTGGAGTTTGAAGACTAAAGGTCTATGGAAGTTGTCGGGTGCTATCAGCAATACACCTATCCCGTAACTGTATTGATTAGATGCTCTATCAAAGTACATTGTCCAAGTCTCCTCCTCAACTTGCAGAATGGCTTCATCTGGGAACAGGTATTCCACTGCTTCATCCCCTTCTACTGGGTGATCTTCCAGAAACTCCACTACAGATCTCCCCTCGACCGAATTGCGGGTAACATACTTGAGATTAAATTCGGAGAGGAGAAGCAACCAACGAGCTAGCCTGCCTGTAAGCGCTAGTTTCTCAAAGAGATATTTGATGGGATCTAATCTCGAAACCAGAATTACAAAGTAAGCTAACAAGTAGTGCCTCAACTTCCTAGTAGCCCGTACCAAGGCTAGGAAAGCTTTCTCTAACGGAGTATAGTGGGTCTTATAATCGAGCATTTTCTTGCTCACGTAATAGATGGCTTTCTCCACCCTATCCTCAGATTCCTGAGCAAGCATGCATCCCATTGTGGCGTTTGTTACTAACAGATATAGAATCAAAGGCTTCCCCGACTCTGGCAGTGACAACACAGGCGGATTCTGAAGGTACTGCTTAATCCACTCAAAAGCGAATTGACATCGATCATCCCATCAGAATTTCTTTCCTTTCTTTAGGAGACCAAATAGTGATTCACAAGTCAAGGTTAATTTAGAAATAAATCGCCTTATGAATTGCGCTTTATCCAAAAAGCCTCACACCTCCTTTTTAGTCCTTGGTGGTGGCATTTCTAGGATGGCCTTGATTTTGGAAGGGTCTACTTCGATGCCCTTCTGTGTGATAAAAAAGCCTAGCATTTTCCCTGCTGTTACTCCGAAATTATATTTCTGCGGATTCAACCTAAGTCTGTATTCTCTGATCCATTGTCAGAATTTCTTAGTGGCTCTCTCTTTCTTTGGACTTGACAATCATGTTGTCCACGTACACCTCGACCTCTTTGTGGATCATATCATGTAGAATGGTGGTTGTAGCCCGTTGATAGGTAGTCCCGACATTCTTCAGCCCAAACGGCATAACCCGATAACAGTAGATACCCCCCTGCGAAGTAAATGCAATTTTCTCTCTGTCCTCGGGCGCCATCAGAATTTGGTTATACCCGGAAAACCCGTCCATGAAGGATAGCAATGCACGGCCCGCTGTGAAGTCCACTAACTCATCAATGTGTGGCAAAGGGAAATCGTCCTTTGGACTGTCTCTGTTCAGATCCCTGAAGTCTACACACACCCCAATTCTACCATTCTTTTTTGACACTAGGATGATGTTAGCTAACCAAGTTAGATATTCAGATACTAACAAGAAACCTGCTTCGATCTGCTTGGTAACCTCCTCCTTGATTTTCAATGCCCAATCTGGACGAATTCTTTGCAACTTTTGCTTGACGGGTTCGGCCTCGGGGTCAAGAGGGATCCGATGCTGTACAATCTCAGTATCGATTCCAGGCATGTCTTCGTAGGACCATGCGAAAACATCTTTGAAATCTTTTAATAAAGCGACTAAGTGCTCGCGCTCCTCCGAAGACAACGTGGACCCGATCTGGACCAAACGCGGATCCTTCTCAGTACCCATATTAATAACTATGATTTCATCAGCAAGGGGTTTTGCAAACCTCACCTCCTCTCGATTAATCAAGTTTTTCAAATTTAAAGGAATTCTTTCCTCTTCATTTTTATTAAAATTCTGAAAATCTTGGTCAATGCAATAAACAAGCGGAATAGAGAAATACTTGAAATTAGCAGCATTCCCATTCATAAGGTCCAACTCTTCCAACTCTTCAGTTACAACCGACTCAAAAGCAAAAGAAAAAGAGGACCTAGACAAGACCTTGGCATCCAGGTTATCACCCCCAGGAATACCAGACTCGGACTCAGAAGAGCCGAAATCTGATTCCGACTCCATAGACTCTGTGAAATCAGATTCTGGCTTATCACCCGACTCAGAACTAGATAGGTAGCCCTCCTCTAGTTGCCAGATAAGAGATGGTGCTACAGATGTATCCAAAATGCTGCTGGATGGGTTCACCCCCGATTGGTTCCTGATTATGGAGATGGTAAGGTTATCCCCCAAGCTTCCAGAGTCGGTCGGAGGATCTATAAAGAGACATGCCAATGTTGCCCCTACTCCAAGCTCACTGTTGTCCGAGTCACTTTCCACGCTCTTTTCAGCTTTAGCAGTTGGTTCAGCCTTTTCCTTGGCATCACTTTCTTAAAACTGGAGGTTGAAGAATATTTTAAAGCCGGGGATGCGCTGCTTCGCAGAATTCATCCAGGGCTCGGGAAAGCCGCAAAATGGGAAATCTTCACCCTTCCGAACAAAGTGGCCATTCAGCGTTCCCCAGATCGGTCTGTGAACAAGCTCATAGTGTTTCTTGGCCTGCTTAGCTCTGGCTCTACCTGCCATCTCTTCAATTTCCTGACCCAATCCTCTTTTGTGGGTTCATAACCTAGACCAAAGGTATGTGGATATGCGGCACATTGACTAATGCTGTGACACCTTTCCGGCCACTTCTTCCAAGCCCCGTTCTTTATTCATGAAATAGATTGATTGGACACTGACATGCATGCCCTCATTAGCGACCAAAATGGTTTCACTGTCTGGGCCTTAGCTAGAGTGAACCCTAAAAGGAAAATGTCCTCCTTGCCATGAACCATCTCCAGCACTGGTGTAGTTACCTCTGGCGGAGTATGGATGGATAAATTTCCAAAGACGATCGCCACCCCCTTCCCATGAGGGTATTTCAGCATTTGGTGGAGGGTAGAGGAGACTGCTTTCCCCAGATGCAGCCAAGGTCTCCCTAGCAGTAAGTTGAAGGTGGTCGGGACGTCCAGGACATGAAATTCAATATCCTATTGAGCTGGGCCCACCTGGACTCTGATTTGTACTGTGTCCATAAACTCCCTACTGGTATTATCATATGCTCGAATCACTTGAGTTGAGGGCATGAAGTCTGCTGGTTTAAGATCGATGGCATAAGCTGTGCGAGAAAGACAGACGTTGATAGCTGAACCGGTGTCAACCAACACCACCGGTACCTATTTTTCTCTACACTCAACAGATATGTACATGGGTTTGTAGTGAGCTAAGCCTTATAGTGGCAGTTCTTTACTAGAAAAAGTTAGGGTTGGCCTGGTACCACCTGGGAAGACCAATCCCACAAGCTGTTCAGGGGTAAAAAAAAATGTTAATGGACAGTTTGGCTTGGTTGATTTCTGATAGTACAGCCTGTCGATGCACCCTGGAGGCCATGAGAAGACCCTAAATTGAGATGTTGGCTTGGGTTTTCTTCAGTTGCTTCAACACTACTTCTTTCTCTAGCTGCTTGTCTTTTTGTTTCTCAACCTCTCTATCCTTCCCGGATGCCTCAGCTTGATCTAAGTGCGGTGGCTTGAAGTACCGCCACTTCTTTTCATGTGGTCTATCTCTTCAGTGTACCACGTGTTGTCCGGAAGGGACTAACCCTAGTCCTTGTCGGTGTGAGCCAGAAGTAGATCGTTGTCCTCTCATCATACACCTCTGACAGTCGACAAACAATTATCCGGCTTCGTTCTGATCACTCTCACATCACAAGTATCCCCCGCAGGGTGTTGGGCCATTCTAGCTTTCTGGTTATCTTCAACCCTCCCTTGTTCAAATTGCTTCAATGTAGCTTCTTATTCTGTGTCCACAGTTCTCACAATGCCCAGTTCTTAAGCTGAATTTTCTACACCGGTGTTCTCTGGCAGTTTCCCCTTTTCATCGGCCATTCCGGCCACTGCAGTAACTCTTGCTCCCTTTTCCTCTAGTTTTGTTTCAGTTCCTTCCTCCCTGTCCGATTTATCACTCAACCACCAGAGTTGTTTGTCGACCCATTCAAATTGAACTAGTCAATCTGCATATCTCCTGGATCTTGTTCGTCAAAGAACTACAAGTTGTCTAAGTCTCTAGCTCCGCCAGATCATCCAAACCTTGGCTCGGGCCATCCTCCCTAACCACATTGACCTCCACTATAGTTGGCAATACCACTTCCAGCTTGGCTTGATCAATTGGCATAATGTAGTAGTTTGGATCATACTCTCCCTCTGACAAGTCCTCAGAGCACTCAGGCAGCGGACTCGTATTTTCCTCAAAGGCCAACCTCCCTTGTACTGCAACTATCACCACCACAGGCTTAGGTTGAACTGCGGATGTGTCCATCATGCATAAGTCTGTGTTTTCGGGAATGAACACTGTCGGTTTGGGTAGGTGGGAAGGGGTAATATATACATTGGGGTCATAGGGAGGGTCAGTGTATGGATTAGGTTTAGATTGTGAGGTGTGGGAACCTGATTGTGGGCTGGGAAAGGGTTAGTAGTTACATTTGCTTTCTGGGGTGGGGCAATTACCTTGTTGTCAATGAGGTCTTGAATCTCATGACGTAGCCTGAAGCATTGGTCTGTGTTAGGACCGTACTGCTGGTGAAATGCACAGTACTTGGCTGGGTTGTCTTTTGGTGAAAGATGATCAAGTAGTGGGCAAGGCTCTAATGGCTTGAGGTGCCCCTTTTTGATCAACACCCTCATGGCTTGGGATAAAGGCATCTGGGATCGGGCCTGGCTGTTTTAAGTTTGTGGAGTTGTGCTAGCAAAGGGATTGGCGGTCTTAGTTGTGGTGGTGACAACACTCACATCCAACAGTCGCGCCGCTACGCTACCACTAGTGGTTGCATTGGAACTGTGCACAAAAGGCCTCTTGGCCTGCTCTTTCTCATCAGTAATCAGTCTTTGTTTCATGGCGTCTTCAATTTGAATTCCCATCTCATGGAGCTCAGTGAATGTGAACAAAGGTAGGACGATCATCTTCTGCAACAATTTCCCGTGCAGATTGCGGATTACTATCCTTATCTGATCTTTCTCTGAAGGTCATGTAGTCATCATTGAAGCCTTGCCCCTCCACCTTGTTATGAATTCTGAGAAGCCCTCCTTTGGTTCCTAGCACGTTGCCTCGAGATCACGAGTTGTGACCTCGCTTTGTGTGTTGTATGAGTACTGTGCAACAAAGGCCTCAGCCATTTCCTCTCAACTCTGCTTCACAGAATCCTTAAGCTTCGCATACCAGATAGCCGCTATTCCCGACATAGTCCGACCAAAGAGTGAGAGCTTCTACAATCTAGTCAGGCCCATCAGCTGCAGAATGTCTGAAAACAGCCAAAGATGAACCATGGGATCTCCAGAACCATCGAATCAATCGATGTACGGCATTTTGAACTGGTCTGACAATGGCACTGTAGAGTCGGTATACCAGTCTTCTATGTTGGGGATAGAGTTAACACTTTGCGCTCTCTTGAAGTGCTTCTCTATCTTGTTGACCTTAAGCACGATCGAGTCAACCTCAAACTCAAATGGAGCCTCGATTTGTTACACGGTTGCTTTGGAGGTTTGTGGTGGGATCGACTCTACTGGATTGCCCTGATTCTCAACATGGGTAGTGGCTCCGGGTATTGGAATACCCGTAGGAGGTGCATGAGATGAGGAAGTTGCTGCCAACTAAAGCTGTTGTTGTTGTAGCCTGTTTATTACCTCTGCCTAACGTGCTGTAACCTCGGCTTGACAAGCAGAATCTTGCTGCATGGTTTCAACTATTTGTTGAAGGTGATGGATTAAGTCCTCCATGCTAATTGGGAGATATTGTGCCATCGGAATGGGCGAATGATCTCGTACTGGACTAGATGCAGAAGACTAAGCCTGACTAGATGCATATGAAGTAAAGGGTGACTACTGTAGAAGCTGAACTGGTGAACTCTGTCTGACCCTCCTCCATCTAGTAATCGACAGGAGCGAAGTAAACACAGGTTGTCCCTTAACACGATCTCCGGCTTTGTAAAGCCTTCTAACACGGGTCCAGAGCGCTTGGGGGATATCTGAACTGTCCGAAGCTATGGTGTTATACTACCTAGCAAAAAGAAAGCAAAAATTAGAAACCGCATAGCGCATCAGCTAAAATGTAAACAACACACATATGTAATCAAAGCTGTAGAACTGCACTCATTACTAAATTCTGCCCCCAAAACTGATACCCAACTTGCAATTGATACGCACGTTCCTGTACAGTTTCACTGTAAAGCACATACCAGTTAACTGAGAACCAAAACACCAGGAACTTAGTTTCGCCAGGAACTAGGGTTCACTATTCAAACAAAGTGGTTTCACGCAATCCGGTATTCGGGTAAGCATCCTGTCCTAGTTTGGAACAGTCTCTATGGCTTTTGATATGCAATTAGGCCAAATGGTGAAAAGGGTACCTCAGCAAGACTACCTAATATACCTCTCACACTTAACACCGAGAAGTGAAAGGAGGATCAAACGGTATAGCGTTAGTCCAGATCCAAGGGTTGTGTTCCCATCATGGCAGTGTCCATGACCGGTCAGCCTTTTAGCAAGCTTTTCAAGCAAGCCTCTGGCAAACCATCCAGGAATAGTATATGGCAAACACAATGACTTAAACATATCAATGCAAATGCAATGCAAAGAAACATATAAGTGTAGATAAAATTTCATATCATGATTTTCAAGTCAAGTTCTCTAAAGTCCCTAGTAAAATCGCCAGATACCGTAGCCTGACTTTTTCGCGCCCCCTTTTTGAAGTCAAAATAAGTCCTACAGTATTGGACTCCCACGGTTCTGAATCTAATCTCACAAGTGCAATGTGAAATTGATAAACACCAAAGAGTCCAAATCCAGCAAATTTTTGAAAATTTGATTTTGAATCAAAAATGCCAAAAATGGACTACTTTGCCAAATACAGAGTCGTTACCTAAATATTTTGGGAGAAATTTAGGAAACCCATGACTCGTGCCAAAGGCCACGTGTCTGTCATCACCAAGATTGTCTTGGCTCGGAAACTTAGGTATGAGAGGGGAAGGTCATGAATGAATTGAGCAACCCCGCTCGCCCGATCAAAGATCGGCCTCTACTAATCATGATGTGAATCTCATTTACACTATATGCTTTTGTTCCGGTTTATTAGGCTAGCATTTACTATGTGATGCGCGCACACACAAGTATAGACTAATTTTGCAAGAATTTGAACATTTGATTCATGTTTGTTTTGAAAATTGTTTCGAAATATATACCACTTGAAAAGTGATTGCATATGAACATTACTCGAATTTTTCCAATTCAAGCTACACACCTTCATCCACAGGCATTCAAGCAGTTATAACACTTAAGTAATTAGCCTCATGGAAACATCAACATTCATGCAATTATGCTAAAGCGAGTAAAGGCTCACCTAGTACTCTGTACGGGAAGCAAATATTTCGGCAAGCCCGTACTCCTTTCTTCCGAGCTCCATTTCTGTCCGATCACCTGCGAGCAAATAACGGTGAGCTACCCGGCGGTGTGTGGCCGGAAAAACCCTCCGACGATCAAGTTAGCGCACACCTTAGGATAGAGAGAGAGAGAGAGAGAGAGAGAGAAGAGTGTTTGAGTATAAGAATTTCCTTACAAAATGTTCCTGTATCTCGTATGGGGGGGCGCAGACATGCTTATATACCCTTCTGCGCCCCAAATCTACTCCCATTGGTCTCTCGACACGTGGCTCTGTTATCCCATCTGTCAGCACAAATCTTGCTATACATCACCTAACCTAACTGCCAGCCCACTCTGCTGGGAGCACGGCAGCTGGGCAACATTATCTCGGCTATCAACGACCATACTGATCATGTCGAAATGCAGTTGATATAGTTTCCTACTACCGGGCCTAATTCCAGCCGTGCTCAACTGTATTCCGGCGAAGCTGAGCTGGAGATTGGTTGTGCCGGTCAGCCAACAACCTTCTCGGCCAAGCTCCAAGCGCCGGCCTTCCTACCGGGTTAAGGTGCGTGCATTACAGCCTTGCAACGCGTGAGCCGGGGAGCCTCATCTGGGCTGTTCCTCCACCTGTCCACCCTTCGCGAAACCGAGATCATATAGCTCGGTTCCACGTGGGCTTTGCCATTACCGAGCAATATCATGGCCTGTTCTTGGAGCCCAATACCTCGGCCCAAATCTGTCCGGCTAACGTCACGGCCCAATCTCAAATCATAAATCTCCCTCTCAATTGCCCCTTAATTCCGTCTGCAAAAGCGTGACTGGGATTACTTATTTCGACCGGGATAACACTTCTTCGGTCCTCAGAATGCGAAATGACGATCGGGCTAGTTGACATTCCTCTCTGCAAACTTGCTCGGTTATGCTCCTCGGTAGACGTCCTCTTCTTCAAAAATTGCCCGGTTGTCTCCTTGACTCTTTAACCTGTCCTTTCAGTTCTGACGTCGTCATAAATGGGGACACGTGGCCGGCTTCCATTAGACCTCGAGCAGCCAACCCAGCCGTCCGCCAAAATTTGAATTCTTGGCGGTTTCTCCGTCTATACATACAAGCCCCCTCTTCCTCATTTCGCTCCTACTGCCTCTCTGCAATCCGACGCTTCAAAGCTCAAGCGCCTTTCTCCAAGCCTCGTCTGCCATTCTTCGTGCTCGAAGGAATAGTCCCTGCCCTTCACTGGTAAGTCCTTCAACTCCTCTCTTGTTGTTATCTTCTTAAATATTTCACACATTAGGGTACTAAAACATAGTTCTTAGGACGTAGGCCATAGAAATCGTCCCAAACCTCCCGCTGTTCATGGTGTTCTTCATTTTCGCTGATGAACTTCGAAGAACTGGGGCGGACCGGGCTCCAGGTCTTCGTTTGATCCAAAAAACCATCTTGACCGAGCAAATAACCTATTAGATATAACCATAGCAAGAACCGGGATAACAAAGGTCTTGGCCGCTCAACCGGGCTAAAATCTGGTCTGCTTGGGCGGCCAAGCTCCTTGTCAGCCTCTACGACCGAGGTGGTTTGGCACTCTAGACGACCGAGCTAAAGTCAAGCTCGTTTTTGCGCGACCACGCTCCCTCTTACACTTGCCCTCCTTTTCCTGCAGAGTCCAAGGGGACCACTGTCCAATCCTGAGGCTCCCAAAGACCAAGCAGCCACAAATCACCTGACAGTGCCAAACCAAAGCTGAGCTAATTTAGCCGGTCGTAAATGGAGAAATTCCGCTTCCTCGTAGATACTCCGGCTGCCCTAGCTGCGTTCAAGGAGGAGTACGGCATCCCGGCCGATGTCCACCTAGAGCTTGCAGAAGAAGAGACCACGCCTTGGGGTAGAACAGAACAATGCCCCTTCACCGTGCTGTCGATCGTCGAAGGAGGCCTCCGCTTCCCACTCAACCCACTTATCACCGAGTTCCTCCGCTGCACCGGGCTGGCACCCACACAAGTGTCCACCAACACTTACTGAATTATCAACGGCGTCCAAGAACTGAACAATCGGCTAGGCACCAACTTAGGTCTAGCCGAGATATTAAGGCAACACACGATGGGTCACACCGGTGACGACCTAGCCTATTACTTGAAAATAAGACCGGGCAAGGAGAAAATTGTAACCGGCACCCCGGATAAAGACTTGCACGACGACAATTTTTTCTGGGTATCGGGCAATTACGAAACAGCCGAGGTACCGAGCTGGTTTATAAGCAAGAACTTCGGTTCCTCATGTAAGCCGCTTAAACTTGCTCGGTCAGCCTACCTTCTTTATTCTGTAATTAACCAGTTTTCTTGTTTCTTTTGCAGCAATCCAAGCCTTGCAAGCCAACTACCAATTTCCCAACGTAGAGGCAATTCGGACTGTGCTCCGCCATCGCCACCGAGATTGCAACGAGCTGCTCGGCTACACTCCAACCTACAGATACTCCGCTCCCCGCCGGAGTAAAGTTACAGACTTCCTCCGTGCTCCATCACCTCCACCAGATCCAACTTTGCCAGACGTTCCACTAATCCGGTTGACAGAAGAGCAAGAGATGGCCAAACAAAGCCGAATCAAAAACCTGCTCATCGCAACGTCTGCCGAGATACCAAGCGTCGTCACCCGCTCTCTAGCCGCCGGTCAGTCAAGGGGTGCCGTGGTCGCCCTTGCTTCTCAAGCTGCCGGGGAGTCAAGCCAAGTAGCACGCCGGGCTGGCAAAAGAGCTCGCGCGGACCCGTCTGCCGAGCTGATTAACGAACTATCCACTGAGCAACCTACCGTCACAGCTGAACCAACGCCGGCATGGAGACTGCAGCTCCCTTTGATCTCTCCAAAGCCCTTCTCCTGCCGAGCGACGTGGTTGGCAGCGACCACGTTCCTGACACCCGGCTGATGAAATCAGCTGTGAAGTCTATGACCAGGGTAAAAGTCTCAACCTTCTACTCCAATTTTCCTAGTGTTTGCACGGTTTCTTCTTCTCTGATCAGGTTTCCTTTTTGCAGGCCATCCAAAAACAACACTTAGTCATGGAGCGCATCCACCGACTTCGGCAAAAGGCAGCCGACACCGACAACCAAGTCCAAAGCCTCCAAGCCGAGCTTGGCCGGGCAAAAACATCTCTCCAAATCGCCAATGCTGACAACAACAGGTTGCACGGTCAGCTTGACGAGGCCGCGAAGAAGCGCGATGAGCTCCAGGTCAAGCTGGACGCTCTGAAAAAGTCAAGGAAGAAGGACTGCCGAGATGCAAACAACGCCGGCTTCCTAGAAGCCGAGGGAAGCTACAAGAAGCAGGTCTTCGCTACCCAAGACATCTACTTCAAAGCGGGTTGGAAGTCTGCCTGCGAGCATCTCGGTCAGGGACCTGATACTGACGTCTTTGCCACCCCGCCGCTTGCTTCCCTGCCGGCCTACCTCGTGCCATATGCCAATGACGTCTTCAGTGCATTGCAGGCTGAGGCCGAGGAAGGGCTTGAAGAGGAAGAGGCCGGGGAAGATACTGACGGAGAGGAGCAACCAGAACAGGAGCAGCCCGGCCGAACTGAGCCCGGTGTTGAAGACCAATCTCCAGTAGTGAACTTGGAGACAACTCCGGATGATGAATTCACCAATCTCTCCCCCTTAGCTTAGTTTTTTTCTTTTTTCTATTGCTTTGCACATGTAACCGGGCTCTCTACCCCTCATTTTGTATTAACTTTCTATCAATGAAAAACTTTAATTGCGTCAAGTGTTCGCACGATTTTCTCGAACTCTATTTTTCGCAGAACATCTCGGTTTAAATCACGAAGGTGCACAAATCACCAACTAGCCTGACCGGAGTTAACATCTCGGTAAATTTAGTAAAATTGAGGATCTTCAACCGGAATAAACATCTCGGTGGGAACAACAGTTGAACAAATCATGAATTCTTTCAACTGGACTAAACCATCAAGGTTGAGCATGCCTGAACTGAACAAAACATCTTGTATAACCGGAATACACCATTTCGGTTTTAATTCTGAGAATTGAACAAACCATCAACTCCTTCAACCGGAGTAGGGCATCTCGGTTGGAATCTCTGAGTTGGACAAACCACCAACTCCTTCAACCGGAGTAATTCATCTCGGTTGGAATCTCTGAGTTAGACAAACCACCAACTCCTTCAGCCAGAGTAACTCATCTCGGTTGGGATCTCTGAGTTGAACAAACCATCAACTCCTTCAGCCGGGGAGCCTCATCTCGGTTGGGATCTCTGAGTTGAACAAACCACCAACTCCTTCAACCGGAGTAATTCATCTCGGTTGGGATCTCTGAGTTGAAAAAACCACCAACTCCTTCAACCGGAGTAATTCATCTCGGTTGGGATCTCTGAGTTGAAAAAACCACCAACTCCTTCAACTGGAGTAGTTCATCTCAGTTGGGATCTCTGAGTTGAACAAACCACCAACTCCTTCAATCGGAATAACTCATCTCGGTTGGGATCTCTGAGTTGAGCAAACCACCAACTCCTTCAACTCGGAGTAATTCATCTCGGTTGGGATCTCTGAGTTGAACAAACCACCAACTCCTTCAACCGGAGTAATTCATCTCGGTTGGGATCTCTGAGTTGAACAAACCACCAACTCCTTCAACCGGAATAACTCATCTCGGTTGGGAATACTTAAGTTGAACAAAACATCAACTCTTTCAATCCGGATTAGTTCATCTCAGTTGAGAATTTCAAGTAATCAAAGCAATCAATCAAAATGCTCAGTCAAAGGAGACACTTCTATATATTGACAAAAAGAATTACATTATGAAGTGTAAGGCAAAAAATTCCTTTGCACAAAAAGAAAACAAAAGCTAGAAATAGTACAGTTTGAGGTTGGCCGCATTCCATGGCCGGGGTATTCCTCTACCATCGAGATCCTCCAAGTGGTATGCCCCCTTGCTCGCCAGACCGGTTATCTTGTACGGTTCTTCCCAATTTGCCCCTAGTTTGCCTTCACCTGGCACCAGGGTGTTGCCCATAACTTTCCTCAAAACCCAATCACCTACTTTGAATGGTCTGGGGTGCACCGTTTTATTGTACTTCCTTGAGAGCTCTTGTTGGTAGGCAGCGATGTGGATGAGTGCCTTTTCTCGGCGTTCTTCAACCAGATCCATTTCAAGAGCAATGGCCTTGGCGTTTAGCTCAGGTTCGAAACTTTCACTTCTGAGAGTGGGCATGCCTACTTCCAAAGGTATGACCGCCTCCATGCCATACGCCAAAGCGAATGGAGTTTCCCCCGTAGAACGCCGCGGGGTAGTTCGATATGCCCAAAGGACGCTGGGAGGTTCCTCGGCCCACTTTCCCTTGGCCTTCTCAAGTCTCTTCTTCAGTCCGTCAAGAATAGTCTTGTTTGACGCCTCGGCTTGACCGTTGGACTACGGGTAAGCCGGAGTGGAGTTGTAGAATTGAATCTTCAAATCTTCACAAAACCCTCTGAATAGGCGACTGTCAAACTGGGTGCCGTTGTCAGAGATCAAAATTTTAGGGACGTCGAACCGTGTTACTACATTCTGCCAGACAAACCGCTTCACGTCTTTCTCCTTGATTGTTGCCAAAGGCTCGGCTTCAACCCACTTGGTGAAGTAGTCTGTTGCTGCGATGAAGAACTTCCGGTTTCCTGGAGCTGTCGGGAGCGGCCCCACTATGTCTAATCCCCACATTGCAAAAGGCCAAGGGCTGGTTAGGGGAAGAAGTTCTCTGGCCGGTTGATGGATCTGGTGCGCAAACTTCTGGCACTTTTCGCGCTTGCGAACATATTTCTGTGCGTCGGCTTGCATGCACGGCCACCAATAGCCTTGCGAAATAGCGCGGTAGGCCAAGGACCTGCCCCCTATGTGACTGCCACAGAGGCCTTCGTGAATTTCGTACAAGAAGGCCTCCACGCTACTCGGATGCATGCACTTCAAATAAGGACTGGTGAAGGACTTTTTATACAATGCTCCAGATGGAGAGAGCCAAAACCGCTCTAAATTCACCCGGACTTTGTGCGCTTCTTTCTTGTCTGCTAGCAGAGTCCGATCTCTGAGAAACAGGGTTATAGGGTCCATCCAGGAAGGACCTAGCGCGGCGCAGAGTACATCCGTCTACCCGGCTCCCTCTATGCTTGGCCGTGGAAGGAATTCAATTAGCAGGGGGTTAGGAGATGTACAATCAACCATGGAAGCGAGGCCGGCCAGCTCATCAGCTCGGTTGTTCTCTTCTCGGCCAATCTGTTGAACTCTGATTGCCTTAAATTGCTTGAAGTGTTCCCTGACCAAAGCTTGGTACTTTGCCATTCTGTCATCCTTTGCTTCATAAATCCCAACGACTTGGTTAACCACAAGCTGGGAATCACTGTACACCATTATCTTGGAAGCTTGCATCTGAAGTGCGCTTTTGAGACCGGCCAAAAGCGCCTCGTACTCAGCTTCGTTGTTGGATGCTGGAAAGCCAAGGGTGATAGAGTGTTCAATTGTCAACCCGTCTGGTGATATCAAAACTATACCTAGCCCAGCACCGTGACGGTTCGAGGCTCCATCAACAAAAAATTTCCACATCTCCCCCACAAAGAGCTTCCAGCATTCTGAGGGGTCCTGAGAGGCTTGAAGGTTGATGGGATCACGACTGCTCGGCTGTGCGGTTTCAAGTTCTGTGTTGATCGGTTCCAATTCAGTCACCCTTGATGATTCGGCACCGGACTCAGCAAGTTGATCTGCAATGCTCAAGTCCGTAGGGGAATCACCAGGTTGCGGAATTATGCCGGCCGCAGGTTCTGAGCTGTGTGGTTCCATTTCTTCCCCCCTTGGTGATACGGGACCGGACAGAGCTGGTTGGTCGGTGATATTCAACTCCGTCATCGCATTACCGGGTGGTAAAACCGTACAAACTGAGGGTGCTTCAGTGGTGCGCGCAAACTTCGCGTCGCTACCTCCACCAACTGGTTGTATCTCGGATGGTCTTGCGTGCACCTCATCATCTGCCGCGGTAATATCGACCGGGCATACCGGATGAGTTCCAGGTGAGAATTCGGAGACGAAGTCGGCCAAAGTCAGGGCTTTGATGGCAGTGCGCAGCTGGAACTTTACATCAAACTGTCCCAACTCGACCGCCCACTTAAGAATCCAACCGGAGAAGTCTACCCGCTCGAATAAAGCTTTGAGGGGGAATTCGGTCAAGACGATGATGGTATGTGCATGGAAATAGTGCGCCAACTTTCTTGAAGCCATTATTAATGCCAAAGCAAGCTTCTCCAACGGCAAGTATCTCGACTCTGCCGGTAGCAAAGTTTTGCTAACATAGAAGATGGGGAGGTGCTTGATTCCTTCAGCCCGGACAAGCACCGCACTGACTGCATGCTGTGATACGGCCAAATAAAGATAGAGCTCTTCTCCAGGCTCCGGTGTGACCAACAGTGGCGCTGAAGACAGATACTCCTTGAGCTCGGCCAAGGCTTAGTCACACTCTTCATCCCAGGAAAACTTTGATTTTAAGGACTGAAAAAAAGGGCGGCAGCGATCTGATGACCGGCTTATAAATCGATTAAGCGCGGCGGCCATTCCGGCCAGATGCTACACGTCTTTTGCCGAGCTAGGCTATTTTAACTCTTGCACGGCTTGGATTTGTGTAGGGTCTGCTTCGATACCTCGGTTCGTGACTAGGAATCCCAAAAATTTTCCGGATCCCACGCCGAAGGCACACTTAGACGCATTCAGGCGTCGCTTGTGCTTTTTGAGAAAGGCGAACATCTCGGCCAAGTCGGACAAATGATCTGCCTGATGCTGGCTTTTAACCACCATATCATCAATGTAGGCTTCCATTGTCCGGCCCAGCAAAGGAGCAAACATCTTGGTCACCATCCTCTGAAAAGTTGCCCCGGCGTTCTTCAAACCAAAAGGCATGACTCGGTAGCAAAAGAGTCCCCTCGGTGTAGTAAACGAGGTGATTTCTCGGTCAGGGCCATGCATGGCAATCTGATGATAGCCACGGTAGGCATCCAAGAAACTTAGCCTGTTATGTCCAGCTGTCAAATCCACAAGCTGGTCAATTCTAGGCAAAGGAACGCTATCTTTCGAACAAGCTCGGTTGACGGTCTTGTAATCAACGCAAACCCGCCACTTCCCATTCTTCTTCGGTACCGCCACTGTATTTGAGATCCACCAAGGATAGTGTACTTCTTGAATTGCTCGTGCCTCCAGCAAATTCTTGACTTCTTCCGCAACTACCTCGGCGTGATGCAGCGCCGATCTCCTTGTTCGCTGAATGACTGGCTTGGCTCCGGGGAAGACATTGAGATGATGGCAAATAAAACTAGGATCGAGGCCGGGCATGTCGTAAGGCGACCATGCAAAAACTTCGATGTTGGCCATCAAAAACTCAACCACCTCGGTCCGTTCTGTGGCTATAAGGCCTGAGCCGAGCAAGAAGAACTTGTCCGGCTACTCTGTATCAATTCGCACCTCCACCATTTCCTCGACAGCTTTGTCTTCGGCCTTGGTGCCCACATCATCCAAGACACCCTGGTCCTCTGGTCCCTCAATCATTTGAACAAATCCTTGGGCAGCCCGGCTCCCGTTGACCGCCACGAAGCACTGCTTTGACATGACCTGATCGCCCCAAATCTCCTCGATTGCCCCCATAGCCGAGGGGAATCTCATTACTTGGTGGAAAGTCGATGCCACGGCTTGCATAGCGTGAAGCCACCCCCTTCCAAGGATCAAATTGTAAGTAGATGGCACCTGTAATACCCAGAACTCCACCTGTTTGACCACGGATCCCGCTTTGACCGGCAGGATAATCTTTCCCAAAGGCCACTCCGATTGTGAGTTGAAACCAACCAACGACGATGTCGCCGGGGCCAAATCTGTATCTCGGAGCTTGAGCTGTTGGAAAGCGTCGTAGTACATGATCACGACCAAGCTTCCCTAATCGATCAAGATCCGTTTCACTTCAAAATCTTTGACGCGGAGTGTAACTACTAAGGCGTCATTGTGCGGTGTCTGAATGCGCTCCAAGTCCCTTGAGGAGAAACTGATCACATCTTTCGCTTCCATCTTCCCCCTCTTCACCACAGGCTGAACTGACAAAACTTCCCTCATGTGCTCTGCCTTCTTGATCATACCACGGAGCTCGCAAACACGCGCCGGTTCCACTATGCCGTGGATGACATTCACAACCCCTTGAGGAGGTGCATCACGGTCGTCCGGTCCCCGCGGATCAACCGGAACTTGATTTGCCTTAACGCCCCCATCAATGTAAAGATCCAGGTGGCCGGCCACGACTAGCTTTTCCAGGTGTTGCCTCAATGGCAAACAATCCTCAGTCCGGTGGCCTCGCTCCCGATGAAACGTGCAACGATACCGTGGATTGTAGCCCTTTTGTCCATCGCCCAACTTAGCAGGAAACTGGACATACTCCTCGTCTCGGATTTCACTAAGTATGCGATAGATCGGAATCTTGAAGACCGTGGTAATGCCAGTCCTTGCCTTCAACCTTTTGTTTGCATCCGCTATGTCATCTCGGGGGTAGTCATCCCGGTCATTCCGACGTCCTCTACCCCGGTTTTTGCGATTCGAGCCACGGTCCGATTCCTCGGCTCGGTCACTTGAGCAGCTGGACTCTTGCCCAACTGCGTGCACTTTGCCTGCTATCTTCTTGTCTGTTGCTACCGAAGTTGCCTTCACGGTAGATGCTGACGCGTCATCTTCGACTCGGATGTGCTCATTGATGCGCTGCATGAGCTGGCCCATGGACGTCGGTTGGTGCATGGTAAGCGAGTCCTACAGTCTATATCCGATCGGGAGACCACGCTTGTATTGAGTGATTGCAAGGTTTACCAGGCAATCTAAGATCTCGTTGAAGGTCTCCCAATACCAAGAGTTGTATGCCTTCAATGTGTCGCTTGGTTCCATCTTGACACTCAGTAGATGATCGACTTCCTTTGGTGTTTTTGTGTTGGTTTTGAAGCGCGTGACAAAGGCTTCGGCCAGCTGATGCCACCTCTCAATACTCCCATTCGGCAGCCTTTCAAACCACTTCAAGCCCAGTTCACCCAAACTTGATGGAAAGATGAGGCACATAAGAGCGTCATTCTGCCTATGTCCGGCCAAGACCTGTCGGAAATGACTTACATGCATGTAAGGATCGGTTTTCTCATCGTAAAGCGTGAACTTTGGCTGGTGAAAGCCTGTCGGAAGCGGTGTAGTTTCTATTTCCAGGGAGAAAGGGGTGGCACTCAACCTGGCCAAATCTGAATCCACTAGGAGTGGCGCTGCTTGGCGGGGTGGAGGTATTCCGACCTCCTTGCTGGCGTGAACCCCGTAGGATAGCCGCTGGAACGCCGGTATCCTCTGAGCTTCGTGCCGGCGAGCCCGCTCCTTCAAGACCGCCCGCAAATCCTCTGAATGAGCGGAGTAAGAGTACCTCGACGTCGTCACTGGACGTGAGGGCCGGTAGGTGCTGTCTTGCGCGCTAGACTTCTCTGCATGCACGTCGGAATCACCAACCTGGTAACTTCTGGTAATAGAAATGGACGGAGTGCGTCGCTGACTCTGACCGCCTGAACGGTGGGATGGGGTGTGCTCACTGTGGTCACCCACTCCAGCTACACCTTTCCCTTTGACATGTCGCTTGAGCTCCTCCATCTCCGCTGCCATTCGCCGGATCACAGCGTCTTGGTCCCTCAACTTGTGTTCCAGACGTCGGGCATGTGATTCTCTCCGCCGCCGATGACCGTCCAGACTTCGTGAATGACCATAACTCCTTCCGCGCTTATCCCGCACGTCTCCTGACTGTCCTCCGATGGGCGTCTCCAAGTCCGCCATTGGATGGATGGCGGGAGGTCCCTCTCTCCTTCGGGTATACTCCGGTGTGGCTCTGTCTATGGCAGATAACGGAAACTCGTCGTTGTTAGCCATGGACGGCGATCAGACTAGGCCGGAAGACAAGGTTTTGTCTGTCAAGCATTCCCACAGACGGCGCCAATTGTACGCGGAGCAAATATTTCGGCAAGCTCGTACTCCTTTCTTCCGAGCTCCCTTTCTGTCCGATCACCTGCGAGCAAATAACGGTGAGCTACCCGGCGGTGTGTGGCCGGAAAAACCCTCCGACGATCAAGTTAGCGCACACCTTAGGATAGAGAAAGAGAGAGAGAAGAGTGTTTGAGTGTAAGAATTTCCTTACAAAATGTTCCTGTATCCCGTATGGGGGGGCGCAGACATGCTTATATACCCTTCTGCGCCCCAAATCTACTCCCATTGGTCTCTCCACACGTGGCTCTATCATCCCATCTGTCAGCACAAATCTTGCTATACATCACCTAACCCAACTGCCAGCCCACTCTGCTGGGAGCACGGCAGCCGGGCAACATTATCTCGGCTATCAACGGCCATACTGATCATGCCGAAATGCAGTTGATATAGTTTCCTACTACCGGGCCTAATTCCAACCGTGCTCAACTGTATTCCGGCGAAGCTGAGCTGGAGATTGGTTGTGCCGGTCAGCCAACAACCTTCTCGGCCAAGCTCCAAGCGCCGGCCTTCCTACCGGGTTAAGGTGCGTGCATTACAGCCTTGCAACGCGTGAGCCAGGGAGCCTCATCTGGGCTGTTCCTCCACCTGTTCGCCCTTCGCGGAACCGAGATCATATAGCTCGGTTCCACGTGGGCTTTGCCATTACCGAGCAATATCACGGCCTGTTCTTGGAGCCCAATACCTCAGCCCAAATCTGTCCGGCTAACGTCACGGCCCAATCTCAAATCATAAATCTCCCTCTCATACTCCAAGCCAAAAAGAAAAATGAGTTAGAAAAAATGCATGATTCTTAACTATGCTACATTACTAATGCAATGTATGTGATATGCAATCTAAATAGGCTCGGCTACTTAACATGGCATATGAAACAATTTAAATAGCATGCATTCTAAGCATGTATTCAAAGAATGTATTGAAACTAACAATGCAGTTAGAATGATGAACCAAGCCTCGGTGCATGCAATACAAATGGATGCAAATATGAAGTATGCTAATCAAAACATGATATCCCTAATCTAACCATCGCAAGTAGTTAAATAAAATGGAGAAAGACGTGGGGTTGGAAGACATACACATTATTACATTGTGCACTCACGAAGGAGAGTCCGAATAAACTAAGCTAATTAACTAAATCTAAGCTAATTATTACAAAACTTGAAATTAACTAAACTACTTAACTAATTATTACAATACTTGAATTAATTAACAATTCTAGTTAACTAACAATGAAATTGAATAACTAGTTAACTAACTAATTAAATAATTACAACGCAAGTGCAATTAAAAGAATTAAGTAAGCTAAACAATCTAAATATTAAGCTAACTACTCCGCCTCGGGATACGTGGGATGTTCATGCGCATGCTCGGTTTCCACTCAAAAATGTCACTATTTTGCTTCCGAAGAGCCTCTGTTGCATAATAGAACATATTCACCGTTGCCCACTTCCAGAATAACTCTGCTTTGCCAAAGGAACACACTGTTGAATTTTGCATCAGTGGCCGGCCGACCAATGATGAAGGTTGCTGGCCACCAGTGATGGCCGGTCGGCCATCAAAGGTGGACTGCCGGTCACCTGCCCGCCATGGAAAGTGGCCTACCAGCCATTGCTACCCAGTTCTCCTTGCTGCAATAGAGGACAAACAGAGCATATACAGGGTATTTCAAGGGTTTGTTTGCACAACTGTCCCTTTTTTTCATGAATAAATCAAAGGAGTAGTAAGTTCGGTTCACAAACCATCAATGGATGCAATTTCATTGCATGATGGCTGATGAAACCAAGTGTGCAAGTTCAATAAATGCAAAACAAGACACAAATCTCCTCCCTTTCATGAATGATCAAGGGAAGTGGTGACCTTGGAACCTTGAATCATTTCATCACTAATGAGTATGAAATGGTTCAAGCTTCCATGTGTTCAATTGACGTCTGATTGAATACAACCAAATTATCATTTTGCTCACTTTTAATTCCAAGTTTTAATTGCTCCATTTTAAATTACCATCCATCCTTTAATCAATTGAGTCCAAATGGTGAGTTTATGTCCTCTAATGGAAAGAAAGCTCAAACCAAGAGTTGTTTTTGAGGTATGAAAGAGACATCATACTGTTGATAATGAACCCCTTAAGCAATTAAACCATTAAGCATGACACCTCAATCTCATGCTTTAAACAAACAAGTAGTTGGAACCACTTTCAAATAAAAAAAAAAAAGCCAAGAAAGGAGTGAGGTTGCAGAGATTGTTAGTGCTAAAAATGAGTAAGAAAAGCATAAATAAATGTTATCAACTCAAACAAGATGGTGTCTAAGGCCTAGAACACCAAACTCACGACGACTATTACACTACAAGCATGCAAAACAAAGCTCAAATGCAACCAACAGCCCAAAACAGTGCTAAAACATTCTAAAATAAGTGCTAAAACATGCTAGAATTAAGACAAAAATAGCTAGATTAATATACTAAAACATGGTACAAACTAGGCTAGTAAGCAAGACACAAGGAGGGAAGGCTAACCCCTCCAAATTTGGACTTCAAAACATGATTTTGGTTACTGAAAAAGCTCTAAAAATCAGTGTTTAAAAGCTAAAAAAAAAAGATAGTAAAAGGGTGGGAAACACAAGGGCTAATATCATGACCCGAACCCGCCCCTATGGGTTAAGGGCATAACCGGCCAGTAATCCTGAGATTACCTATGGCCTCAAACCAAAACAGACGTAACTCAACAGAGTAAAGGGGGCCAAACGGAAGAAATAATTAAAAACTTTGTCCATAGAGCCGTGCTTATATGCACTTTTAAACAAACCATGCACATATACGTTAATAACCCACAACAAAATACAGTATCATAAAATTCTCTATAGACAGGATCATCTAAACTGAGTCAACCCATATTAAAACTTTATACAAATATACACAAAGTCCTTACCAACAAGACAAAATATAAATACATAACAAAATGGCAAGGTTAGGTCTCGTGCGTGAGACATAAGACTGACTCTCCAAAACTCATGTTGTTCCTGGCAGACTTCACTGGGGCTGGGTTTGGGCTTCTCTTGGCTCACCTACAAACACATGAATGAGCGTAAGCGATAGTCCAGTGAATAATATAAAATACAGAAATTACATAACAATGTAGAACAACATGTTCTAAACGGCCTTGGGCCCAATTCGTATATCTATTTAACAGATATATAACCATACGAAATTCAAATCACATGACTGTAGTTCTAACATCCTGGCCTTCAGCCCATTCAGAATTCCATTCATGTCAAACGGCCTTCGGCACATTCATTTATTGTCAAAACAACGTTTGGCCCGTTCATTTCTATAAAAACGGCCTTCGGCCCATTCATTTATGTCAAAACGGCCTTCGGCCCACTAATTCATGTCAAAATGGCCTTCGGCCCACTCATTCATGTCAAAACGGCCTTCGGCCCACTTATTCATGTCAAAACGGCATTCGACCCACTCATTTCTATCAAAACGACCTTCGGTCCATTCAGTTCTACCAAAATGACCTTTGGTCCATTTATGTTTATTCATGTCAGACTTTTGTCCACAATCCCAATTAGCAACTCATAGAGCTTATAAGGGAATAAACAATTGGACATTCACAAGCATTCAAATATCGATATTCGGCTTGGGGATTTGCCCTAGAGCTTGACCCTACACATTTCATGAACACAAAAGGGTCACTAACAATTCAATCCATTCCTTAGTTCACATATTCCTCTTTATGCTTTATTCTTATCTCATTAACTCATTTACAATGCTTAACATATGCCTAAGAGTGCTTACAAGTGAAAGAGAATGGAAAACGAAACACAGAACGAGCATACAAAATTTCAGAGAACAGGGTCCCCGCTCGAGCGTCAACTTCCCCGCTCAAGCGGACCCTTAAGGCCTGCAAAAGTACTGATTGCATGAAAAATATGCTCGAGCGTGGAATAGGGCACTTGAGCGGAAGGCCTGTCTACAAAAACTCCCCACTCGAGCGTGAGATATCCCGCTCGAGCGGATATCCAACTCTGCAAAAAGTGCTGGGAGCACGATTTTCCCACTCGAGCGACTCTTCCCCCGCTCGAGCGGACATAAAAAATTTGGGTTTTCCAGATTGAGTTCTTGAGCTCCAATTCGAATTTCAACCAACAAAACATGCATGTTATGGCTCAAATCTCAAATATAGTTATGCTAACATGCCATAAACACCAAAACACATTACAATGGAGCCCAATTCACAATCAATTCACATGCATGCCCCAATCTCCCATCAACTCATTCTAATACAAACAAAATCATACATTCAAGTTCATATCTTCAAAAATTGTACATGCATGTGATGGATTGCCACATTCTCAACTTAGACAACACAAATGGTGATCAAAACATGAGTTTCAACCAAAACTCTATATGAATCATGTATTTCGAGTTCATACATGCTATTTCAAAACATTTCCTTACGTGCATGCATATATGAAACTTTAATCCAACAAAACCAACCCAATTAGCTTGAACACACAAAATTACAAACTATAATCCAATAATTACTCACCTAGAAGCTTTGTTTCTCACAATGTATAACAATTCTTGGACTATCTTCAAGGTTCCCAAGCTTCAAGCTAAAATGTGCACAATTTCTCTCCTCTCTCCCTCTCTACAGCCGACTCTCTTCCTCACCATAGTCTAACTCAGATTTTTGAGTTCATAAGAGCTAGAGGGGAGTGTAGTGCTATCATACAACAAGGCCCACTAAAATATTATTTTAATATAAAATAGTTGGGTGCTCAATTCATCAATTTAATCAGTTTAATCTGACCAGAATCAATTTCCAATTAAATTTCACCGTAGGCTCTAAAAATTACGCTAATCACAATGGCGTAATCAATTTCGGGTTCTGGGGCCGATAAGGCCCTCAATTTAATTTCCAAAGCAGATTATTCAGACAGATATTCCTACGGCGAACAGATAAAACTTCAAAATCACATATATTCACATAATGGCACATAAAATCATCCTAAACACATAAATATGCTCAAATTAAGGACCAATTAGCATACTACGGAACAGGGGTATCACTGCTAAGGCCTTCAAAACTAGGTATAAAGAAGGGTGAACCACCCCTTAACCTTTAATGACCTTAGGACCCAAGTTTCAACCAAAAAATACAAAAGTTTTATAGCTCAAAAACACTTGAAAACAGTAAGAAAAATAATAGATAAAGCAAGTAAAGAGGCAAAGCCTTATACCTTTTGAAGAGAAGAAGCAATTCAAGCAATAAAACCAAGACAAACACACCCTCTAGAGCTCAAACCAAGCTCAAAGACACCTCAACTTAAAGATGAGAAGATTTGGTTAATGGTGTATAGGCAAAGGTTAAGGAATTGTAGGCAAAAGTATAGAGATTTGGTAGAGAGAGAGGAAAATTTTTTATCTCAAAATTTTCTAACCTTAAAACATGAGTGAGGGGCCTCCTATATATAGAAAACATGAATTTCCCTCAATTGTATCTAGTCCTACACGTGGGTGCAGATGCATGCATCTGTGCAAACAGTTGGCACAGCTATCACAAAATATCTGCAAAAGAAACTAGTAGCCGGCTGGCCAACCGTCACTGGTGGCTGGCCGCCCATCACTGGTGGCCGGCAAGCCACATCAGTGGCCGACAGCCTACCTGCCACCAGAAGCTGTAGGCTTGAAGAACCAAGGCTTGGTCGAAGAATGAGGCAACAAGGGTGTAGTGTTTGAAAGGTTCAAAGTTATGACATTCCGCTGGGGACTCCAAGCACTTGGCGAGCAAATAAACTCATTATGTGGTGTGCATGCGATGGTGTCCAAGTCGTAAGGGCCGTCAAAAATAGGGTGGCTACATGGAGGTAAGTGTAATTTACCCAAAAGGTGTCCCTCCCTATCTATTGGGTGCTAATTTAGATCATCATTGGGAAAATATTATGAAATCATTGGTAGGCTTTTGTTATAAAGTCCATTTTGATGGGAACAAAATGTTGGAGTGATAGAGATTAACATGGTACAATATTGATGAGATTAATTGCAGAGGTGTAGTACATGACAAACCTAGATGGCTAAACCTACTAATGATAAGATTAATTACATGTGACCTATTTGCATAAAAGGCTAATTAGCTATTTTAGCAATGCAAATTGTATTCTATGCATGGAGACTGATAGTGATTTTCCATTTTTGCATTGTAAACAAATTTTGAAATAATAGATGTTGGTCTTAGTTATAAGTTTTGGGACATTGCAATTTACGAGCAAGTTATTTGAACAGTAGTTAGTGATGTCATGGGGAAGTCTTGGTTTGGGTTTACGTACTTGGAGGGAGGGATAATCAAACCTACTGTTTGGCATTCTGATTCATAAATTTCAAGGTCCAAGTGAATTTTGACACTCAAATTTAGCATCAATTGAATTATTGTAAATTAAACAGTTAGTGATTGGCTTTCTTAATAGTTTTATCCTTTCTACAGAACATACTTTCCTTTTCTCCCTAGCTAGTTTGAGGGTAACAACACCACATAAGAATTATTAAGCATTTGTCAATATCCATTATTTCTTGTTTCAATTATGCATGTGTGGTGCTTTTGTACATTATCCACAACAAGAGTACAAAGTCAATTTTGAGTTATCTTTTAATATAGCTTCTAATTTGTGATTCTAAAATTGAAATCATCTGAGATGGTAGCATGGGACTCTTCATGAAAAGCTATTTATTGAGTGTGATGGTAATAGTATATTTCTTATCATTTTCAAACATTTAATAGAAATTATATCTTCATATTTACTGTTATCATGTCCTGCAAGCTTGGTCTAAGATCTTTGTTCTATTCAGGTCTTGCAAGTTTGTGTTGATTTGAAGGCTTGGGAGCTCTCTGCAAGATTTTGAATGCCATTTTAGCGAAGCGCTTGAGAAGAAAATGTGATGAGTTGTTTTGCTATGTAGGTAGATTAGAAATGGTACTTTTGAAATCTATCTATCAATTTATGATAGACAATTCAGATATAACGCACTAATGAATCACCCATATCATTTTCATACTGCCATGAATTGCTTGTGCAATTTAGCTCAAGTTGCAGTTGAAACTGTTTTGATTATGTCAAAGGAAAACTTCGGCAATTTTTGCAAAATCCATGGTTCTTTGATAGCAATGATTTTCTGTTTAAGCTACTATTTTTAGAGTAATTGCTAATCTCACTCTTTTTTTTATGGAATATGTTTCTCTTTTATTTTTTAATAATATATAGAATAATAATAAAATCATGTATTTTGTTAATTATCTAAAATGGCCTTTCAATTTTTTACAATTTTTTTAAGAGAAACAATTTTATTATTGATGCAAAAGTTATTTATGAGTAATGTTAGAAAATTAAAAAGGAAAAAAAATTATCAAACTTTTAGAGACCACTTTTATTTGTTTGTAAAACTAAAATTTTTAGAGGCCAATTTTAATTGTCTCAAAAACAAAAATTTTTAGAGACCAATTTTTGTCTCAAAAACTAAATTTTTTGCCATAAGGTTGTAATAAACTTTTGGAGACAAATTTTAGTTGTCTAAAAATCAAAAGTTTTTGCATTCACATATTTTCGTTTCTAAAAGTCTATTTATAGTGACAAATGCAAAATTTTGTCTCTAAAAATCAATTTTTCACTTTTCCGAACGGACCATTTGGGACAAACCTGGTGACGAAAAAAATTAATTGGCTAAAATTTTTCTCAACAAATATTACACTTTTATGGACGAAATAAATTTGTGCCTAAAAAGCTAAATTTTTGTTGTGAATGGATAATTATAGTCATGTCCTAAACGGTATGATATAAATGTTATAAATTTTTGTGATAAGAAATGTTAGAAATCATGATAAGAAATGTTAGAAATCATATTAATAAAAAAAATTTACCACAACATTTTGGTTAAGGGTGCAAAACTTTTTTATTTCCTATTGCATTTTGACCAATTGACTTTGATCAGCATTTATGGAGTTTAGTCCTTCTTGACGACTGAAACACATTTTGGTTAAACTTAAGGTTGTTAAAATCAAAATCTTAAGCAAGATCATTGTAAGAGACTCATGGATTGGATTGTAAAATTATATCAAGAATTGTGAGATTTTATTTTCAATGTAAAATAAAATAAATTTTTTATTAATGATGATAATATATGTTAAATAATTTTAAAATCACTAAAGAAAAATATATAATAAATGGGATAATTCTTGATAAATCCGTATTCGCACTCTATAAGACATTAAGGGCAATGTTATATTGGGGACATAAGGACATTTGTTGGTGAAAAGTCCATGTGCTAAGGGTTTCAAAAATTTAGTTTCATAAATACTATCTATCTGTATAAATTTTATCTATCTCTTCAAATTTTTAACATATTTGTTCAATTTTTTAACCTATTTATTCAAATTATTTTTACTTCTATCTGTCCAAATTAATCAATCTGTACAAATGTAACGCCCTCAAAATAATAACATTAAACCATCAATTAAGACATTCATTGACATGCAAAATATCCACATTCTTCTATTAATCAGAGTTGATCCTTACAAAAGTATTACATGTTAACAACAAAAGCAAATGCCCTACGGCCTTACAGCTTTCCAAGTTAACACTTGGTTACAACAAAAGAGTACTACTCATTTACACTTTAAGCCCTTGGCTTGAAATTACATGTAATACATCAAAATAGAACGACAAAAGTATGTCCGCCTCTAGCCTCCCAAGCTATGTCCTTGGAGGTGGCATGCTACCTGCACCTGAAAATGATATTCCCATATAGGGTGAGCCACAGCCCAGTAGAAATACACTAAACCAACCATGAACAATGACTAAAAGATTAGCAATTGATAGATGGCCAACACTGATACAAAATAACATTGCAAAACAGAAAAGTACCTCTCACTACTGATGGAGCCGGTACTAAATCCTGCGCGGTAACAGCATACACGCGCCCCGTAGGCCCCTGGTCTACCTGCTCACCTCTCGGAGCAAAAGACTGCTGCACAGACT
>NW_021025604.1:136733-157765 GCF_004153795.1 Camellia sinensis
GTTTTGAAAGGTTGGCCTTCGGTAATTACGGATTACTGGCCATCACAGCACCAAACTACTAGGGGCGGTTTGGGGTCGTGACAGAATGGTATCAGAGCACAAGTTCCTCGATTGTACGCCATTCACACACTTGAGTCCTAAAGAGCATAGGATTTCCCTTAGAAAGATGTTAGGATTGTATCATGGTATTTGTTGTTTGAGGGAGGTGTGCATTGTCTTGATATACTCATTTGTTGCTTGCCTACAGGGTTATTTGCTTAATTGTTTTAAAGTCATACTTTGCACGCTCATAGCATCATGAGGAGAGGGAGACCTCCAATTGGCCGAGATTAGCCCGAAGAAAGAATGGATAGATTGGAAAGATTAGTTGAAGGTTTGGCCTGCGAGTTGAGGCAAACCAGACAGCAGTTCGCTAGTGCTACGTCGACTCAGGCCGAGCAGACCAACGGCCGAAATGTAGTTCCACCTCCACCTCCTCCAGTGCCGCAAGTTCCCCCGCAACCAGCCTTATATGGGGATGGCACGATAGCTTTGATCAGGGAGTTCAAGAAAATGAGACCACCGAGATTCTCTGGGGGTATAGAGCCGATGAAAGCTGAGGCATGGGTTTTAGAAATGGAAAAGTTGTTCGAGATCTTCCCTAGCACCGATGCTCAGAAGGTGACGTTGGCAGCATTCACATTAGATGATGACGCCCGCAGGTGGTGGATGATGGTTAGAGGGAGCAATCCAGAATTGACCTGGACCCGATTCTTAGAGTTGTTCTACAAGAAACATTTTCCCCTAAGAGTTCGAAACCGCAAGGCTACCGAATTTCATACTCTGACGCAAGGCAACAGAACAGTGGCGGAATATAACCGCGCTTTCACTGAATTGGTAAGGTTTGTACCTCACATGACCAACGATGAATATATGAAGGCCAGGAAGTTCGAGTGTGGGCTTCGTGGACCGATTCAAGACCGGGTTAATTTGCTCGATATGCCGACTTATGCCGAAGTATTGGACAAAGCTATTCAGGCCGAAGCTAATTTGAATCGATACCAGAGCTCGGGAGAGAACCAGCGAAAAAGGCAGAACTATGACAATCGCCGAGGACAGCCGGGCACCAAGAAGAGAACGAACATGGGCAGTACTAGTAACCTAAGACAGGAAGGTAATGCTAAGCCGACGTGTTCGGACTGTGGGAAGCAACATTTCGGAATCTGTCGTCGGACGTCTGGAGCCTGCTATGAATGTGGCGAGATGGGCCATTATGTGAGAGATTGCCCCAAGACAAAGGCTGATAACAACAAGAAGGGTGAGAATACCTCGGGTTTTGTTCAGAAGGGAAATACTGGGAAAGGACAGATGAGGCAGGGCAGAGTGTTTGCATTGGTACCAGGAGACACTCAGAATGCTGAGGCAGTAGTGTCAGGTATACTCCTAATTTGCTCCCAAGATGCTTATGTGTTGATTGATTCGGGTTCCACTCATTCGTTTATATCTACTAAATTTGCCGAGAAAATTAATAAAGAACTAGAGCCCCTTGATTATGTGTTGTCTGTATCTACTCCATCTGGGAGATCTATGATTGTTGCGTCCATTTACAGGGCTTGTGTTGTTATGATTAAGAATGTTGAATTGTTAGTAGATCTAATGCCTCTGGACATGGCTCATTTTGATATTATACTGGGAATGGACTGGTTAGTCGCAAACGATGCGTCCATTAATTGTGTTCCAAAAAGTGTCACTTTGAGACCCCCAAACCTAGCAGAGGTTATTTTCCAGGGTAAAAGGGTAGTGCCCCCACCTTACTTGATTTCGTCCATTAAGGCCTGTAAGTTAATTCAGAAGGGGTGCCGAGGCTACTTGTGTAGTATATTGGGTGATCAGAATGGAAATGTTAGTTTAGCCGACATCCCAATTGTTAACGATTTCCCCGACGTCTTTCCAGACGAATTGCCTGGCCACCTAACCGATAGAGAAATAGAGTTTACTGTCGACATCATATCGGGAACACAGCCGATCTCCGAAACACCTTATAGGATGGCCCCAGCTGAACTTAGAGAATTGAAACTGCAATTGTAAGAGTTATTAGATAAGGGATTTATTAGGCCGAACACTTCACCATGGGGAGCACCTGTTTTATTTGTTAAGAAGAAGGATGGCACACTCCGTCTTTGTATTGACTATAGAGAACTTAATAAGGTCACCATCAAGAACAAGTACCCATTACCTAGGATTGATGATCTGCTTGACCAATTACAAGGAGCACGAGTCTTTTCTAAGATCGACCTTAGGTCTGGTTACCATCAGCTTAAAGTTAAAGCCGAAGATGTTGAGAAGACTGCTTTTCGAACAAGATATGGCCACTACGAGTTTTTAGTAATGCCATTGGACTATTTGATGAATGATCATTTTATCAAGTATTATCAATTTTTATATTTCCATGCTTGAATTGACTTTAAATACATACTATTTACTAACCATTAGTTGTCTGTTTTATATTTGATGAATCTCTTAGTGCTAACTTGTGCTTGAGAGCCAATGGGCCTCTACTGATCACCCACACTCAGTGAACCTGTCAAGTTATTTTCAATGTGCCATTTCTATTGGCTGAACAATCCTAGCTGAGAAAGTTTGATATTGTGTTGGTTTTTGTCTTACTAGTGTTCAATAATCAAATTCAGGCCTCTTTTTGCTTGAACTTGTAGTTTCAATATTAGAGGTTGATGATTTGTTTCCGATGTTCTCTTGACAGAGGGAGCAATGGTGGCAACAAGACTGACAGGAATTCTTTTAGGACAACCTATATTCTTCAAGACTCTGCTCAAAGACTGTAAAGAAGTGGCCTTTTTCTTTTTTCCACATACTAGTTTTTAACGTGAATTTGGGTGGTAATTGCAGGGATTCTTGGAATTAGAACTACTGTAACCTCAAATGTTTTTTTTTTGTAATTGCAATAGGTGGAAAATCTTTGCAAGATTCTTTTAGGAACTCTTTGTTATCGTAACGGGAATTTTATTAAGGGAAGAGATGGAAAATAATGCATGATTGTTAAATTTTTTGTAAATATCTCTTTACATTTATTGTATATAATATTTGAATATATATATGAGAATATAAGCTGTTAAAACATTGTAGGCATTTTTTATTTTTTTGGCGATGGTAACGAAGGTCGCTAATACATTGTAGGTGTGTTTTTTTTTTTTTTTTTTTTTTTTTTTTTTTTTCGTGGTTCATTAGTGCTCCCAAATTAGTGGGATGTATCATTGTTGTTTAGTTTTTTTTATTATCGGCTTTCATCTTATTAAAATCTACGCTAATTAAAATCTACACTAAACAGGCTCATTTTAACCATTTCAAAACACTACTAGGCCATGTTTTATATCATTTTCAATATTTTGCCCTTTTTTTTGCTTTTTATATTTTTTGAAATAAAAATAGTAAAAATTTTGAAAACATCTTTCATTTTCATTTTTTTTTGTTGTATATATAATTTTTGAATAATGCTAGGCATCATGAAAGAAATATTATGAAATGTTTAATGAAGATCTTTCATCATTTGATTAGTGTGTGATGTTTTATTGTGTGTAATCTAATTGTAGAAAATTTTCATTAAATATTTCAGAATATTTCTTTTATGATACCTAACATTACTCATAAATTTTTGTGAGAAGACATATTTTGAAATTTCAAATAGTAATTTGAAAATGGTTCCTTAAAAAATAGGCGTTTTTAATTAATTTATATTTTTCTTCTCAAAAACGGTTTTGAGAAACAAATTGACGAACAACTTTGTCATATCAGTTACAATTTATTTTCTTTTGTTAACATAAAACATAAAAAAAATACGAACCTCGGGGATACTACTTTGCAACCAAATTTCCAGTGATCCAATAACCCTAGGGCCTCGAGAGGCCTACCAAATCACAATACTTTTGCACCCTTTTAGGGCCCAAAGGCATTGGATCCTTTGGGATTAGGCCACAAGCCTAACTTTCAAAGTTCAATTTGTTGGAGAAAATGTTTTTTGGGTGAATTGTGGGAGAAAACTAACTAGGGCCCAATCTATAAAAGTATGAATCATTTCAGCCAAAATGGGTGTTTCTATTTGCACCCAAATAATAATTTAATATGAACAATACAAATTAAACTTTAAAATGATATATTAACTTTTTTTTTCCCTCATGGTACACCAAAATCACTTGTATGTAATTTTCATATTTAACCTTCTTCATCTTCTTTTTCGAGTTTTAATTATATTCTCTTCATTTTTATCTTCACTCCAAAACTCAAATTTACGGCATGATTAATTTGAATATACTCTTTATTAATTATTTAACCCTGAAACTACCCTCAAAACATTAACGAGACATCATAGGATTTTATATATACGGAATACAAAACATTGTTTTTTGGGCAAATTACACTAATAGTTTCCATAGTTTGGGGCTTGTGTCATTTTGATCCTTAACTTTTCAATTGTGACACATTTGATCTTGAATTTTGAATCTTACTTCAAATAAGGACAATTGAAAATATCATTAGATTTTTCAAGGGTAAAATCATCAATTTGATAAAATATAAATTAATTTGACAAAAATAAATGTCAAACAAATATTTTTGAGTTTTTAAAAATTATTTCTGCCCATTAAAAATAAAATTATGTAAAATTGTTAAATCTTTTAGACATTTATTTATTTTTTTACCAAATTAATTTTTATTATGTGTTTAGATGATAATCACGTAAAATTAATTTTTAAAAATTAATCATTTGATTTTATTAATGTTTATCAATTTTACATAATTTTATCATTGGTGGATAAAAATAATTTTTAAAAAATTAAAAATATTTTTTTGACATTTATTTTTGTCAAATTAATTTATATTTTATTAAATTGACGATTTTGCCTTTGAAATTAAACAATGGTATCTTTAATTGTCCTTATTTGGAACAAGATTCAAAATTCAGGGTTAAATGTGTCACAATTGAAAAGTCAGGGACCAAAGTGACACAAGTCCCAAACTATAGGGACTGTTAGTGTAATTCACCCTTGCTTTTTTATTTTTTTTCTTGAAAAAATTCCAATTGAAACAACATAGAGCAATAAACATCAAATTATCAGTATCCATGTTGTGTGATTATGTCCACATAGCCATATTGATCCCTATCCCACCTTTTTTTGCTCACATGGTGTAAGATATATTAACATAGAGGGTAAAAGTTTCAGATCATACCTTAGGTGATAGTACCTAAAGCGAAGAATCATGTGGGTAAATCACATGCTTCAAAAAATGCGAATAACGAACACCCAGCAATAGAGTGATACCACAATATGAGTATCACCCACACAAGTCACAGTGCAAAAAGCTTTATCGTTATTTTAATGGGAGAGAGTCAGTATGGGAAAAATCATTCGTTATTTCATTCATCTCATATCCCATATAACGTATCAGATATATAGGCTAAGTATATCATCTATTCATATCAGTTGATATGATAGATATAGATATCAAGAGTGGGTTATCCAAATAGGTTTTGAATTCAAATTCAAACTTACATGGATAAGGTTCAAAAGGGTCATGGGTCATGCCACATGGGCGCCCAATTTCTAACATCTCTCACTCGCACATGAGTTAGCATGACACTGCCATATCTCTATCTCAATCTCCCCAAAAAATGAACAATCTCATATTAGCCAATGCACTGTGCGACTGATGACAATACTTGCATGTGGGAGCTGTATACTAGAAACTCAATATGAGTCAGCATAGAAACATCAACCCAAAACGAACAGAAATAGTGTCTCATATATGCAAACCCATCTAGCTACATCGGTCTAAAAACATCTCTAATCCCTCAACGAGCATGTTTGACCCTCCTAGGTCCCGCATTATATTCACACCCAATCAGCATCCCATATAGAGCGATGTGAGTTGTCGACAGTGAATATAGAGCAGAGATGTAGAACTAGATGATCTTCCCTTCACCCTCATATCATTTAATTCGAAATTGACCGCTTTCCCAGAAATGTCCCTTAAAGCTGAATCATACATGACTGCATGCAACACACCAAAGTAGTTGAACATCAACTCCTCATCTTTTGACATAGTCAAAGGTTACAAAAGGCACAAAGTGAAGTCATTTAGGAAAAAATGACTTTTAGGAAAAAATGACTTTTAGGACTCACACGGTGAAGAAGCGGGCATCCATTCTTTCATCTTGCTAACAGGTCGATAAGCACGTGCAATACGAATGTATGTTATAGTGGAGTAACTCTTCCAAGAAGTGATGTTAAACTTACACACCATACAGATCTTAGCCTAGTCGCTCTTAAGCGCACAAGTCGCTTCCTAGCGTCTAACTCGAATTCTCTATTTGCTCACCTCTCAGGCATCAAATGAGATCTTGCATCTGACTATCCATAACAGCCACATCATGGAAAAGTGGGTACTCTCATATCCACGGTTAGTCTCTAACAAGACCTCATCTTGGCTCCAAACAAGGCGACATAGCTAGTGGATAATATAAGCCTCTCTTGGCTCCAAATAAAAATAAACCACTAGTCTCATCCTTTCGCGCTCCCAAGCGCCAAGGGCGATTGCTCGTGTGAGTGAGCCAATCTTGCCAGCTGACATCATCATCTACTAATCATTATGACACAAACCATAATAGTGTCAACATCCCATCATCTCACAACAAATAAGTGATTGATTTAAAAAACACGACCACAGTCTACCCAATTCTAGATTCCAAGCATAAGCCTTATCAACACCTTTTGTGATAAGCATATACAACGGAATCCTCCATGTGCACCTACATGAAGTGGTTCAAGATCACTACCTCTTGCACAATTACCTCTCTAAAGATATTTTGGTGATCAATCTGTGTTCATTTAAGATGCGCCCAACTATCGAATTGAATCTTACAAGGGGAAAATTAATATACTACTAGTAAAACATTCTATCCACAGTCTAATGAGCAAGGTCAATGTCTAAACTGCTCAGTTGACCATTTACCAAAAATAACACTTATCATGCCGAATACGCCCACATAGCGTACTTTAGGCTCCCATAACAAAAAAAGATCAAGGAATATAGGTCATCTGTTTCTTCCAAAGACAATCCGAGGATTCACTCAACAGCTAAGGCTTTGGCTTTTATCGATAGATAAGTCAATGGGTTTGCAATTTTGCATCTAGAATCATTCTAGGATATTCCTTATGTAAGTCATCAAAGACAAACCGGGAATTCTCCCAAAACATTTCCTAAGGATCGTACATCCGAGCATATAAATTACATCACCCATGTCCATCATATCTAAAACAGAGGACTGCCCACCCTAGGTGGCGACAACCTTATAAATTCCTGGCTCATAATGACTAAGTAAGGAAAAACTATATTTTATACTCTGATTGTGTTAAGTTTTTGAAAGTTGGCCTTCGGTAATTACGGATTACTGGCCATCACGGCACCAAACTACTAGGGGCGGTTTGGGGTCGTGACATTTGAGTCACCGTTGAAGATGCTCTAACCCAAGCAAAATATGCGTCTGTCTTTATGACCCAAACAAAAGGCGCCTGAATATATCCCCTTAAAAGTCTATAAAATGGACCTGTGGCCTGATCACTCATGATAAATTTTATATAATGTATCTTTTATGATAATATAAATTAGATGAGATGTTTAAAAAAATAATTTACGGTCAAATTTTTTATATAGATACACACACATATGTATATATATATATATATAAGTACATAAGAAATAACTAATAAGAAAAAAAAATTAATAGGATTGAGATCGTAATAGATTTAGGATCCTACCGTAATTCTATATGATTTTATAACTAGAATTGTAATAATTTTAAGATTCTATGATATTTAAAATCTTAGTATGATTCGAATCATTTGATCTAACTAAGATCGTAGAATTTTAAAATTCTACAAGCAAAATTGGAATTATGATAACCATAGAGTGGATATCGGTGAAGACTAGCTAGTCAAAGTCATTTAGTATAATTATTGGAATTGTGATAATCATGATGTAGACATTAGTGAAAACTAGCTAGTCAAAGTCACTTGTCGGCTTTCATTGCATCAATTGTAGAATTTTAAAATCCTACTAGTAAAATTGGAATTCTGATAACCATACTGTATATATCGGTGAAGACTAAATAGTCAAAGTCATTTAGTATAGAATTTTGATAATCATGATGTAGACATCAGTGAAGATTAGTTGGTGAAAGTCACTTGTCGGTTTGCATTGCATCAATCATAGAATTTTAAAATCCTACTAGTAAAATTGAAATTCTAATAACTATATTGTATATATTGGTGAAAACTAGCTAGTCAAAGTCATTTAGTATCATAATTGGAATTTTGATAATCATGATGTAGATATTAGTGAAGACTAGTTAGTCAAAGTCACTTGTCAGGTTTGCATTGCATCAATCGTAGAATTTTAAAATCCTACTAGCAAAATTGAAATTCCAATAACCATACTGTATATATCGGTGATGACTAGCTAGTCAAAGTTATTTAGTATCATAATTGGAATTTTGATAATCATGATGTAGACATCAGTAAAGACTAGCTAGTCAAAGCCACTTTTTGGTTTTGCATTGTATCTATATTTTGGTGGAAAATCATGTGTTGTTTTAGGGGTGTAAACCATATGTATTTTATCATAAAAATATATAATTTTATTATAAAATTTCGTAATATGAATTACAAAATGCATAATCTCGTCATAAATTAATATAATAAAATGTTCAAAAATTTGTTATTCATATTGCAATAGTTTATGGTTTGGTTACAATATTTTTTTGTTACGCTAATTGTGATGAGATTATATATTTTAAAATTAATGTTACAAAATTGTAAAATAAAATTACACATTTTATAGTAGGGTGCATATGGCATACACTTATAAAGGAGCGCACGCCATAGCATTTTCCATATTGGGTATAAGGCATTTTGCTTTCTCCATTATTCACATTACGGGCTATCAAATGCTCTATGGAAAAAAAAAATCCAAATAATTGTATCATATTTGTTTTAAGAAAATAAATGTTAATGACAATTATTTTTGAAAATAAATATCATAAAGTCATGTGGTCAATTATCACATTAATTTAATTTTTTAAATTAATACGTACAAAATAAATAATGCAAATCACCAAAATTTGACACGTTAAAATCTCATACATCCCAACATCTTCCAATGTAAAAAGTGGACTAGAGAGGATTTTTCCACTCGAGCTTGTCTTTTACTAGTCATTGCTCACTTAATGCATGCTAGTATTATTGTTACGTATTCTTTTGATGTATGCTATATATTTTTATGGTTATATATGTTACATAATTTTTTAGTAGAGTTTCTACAATTTGTAGTTCAGAAATGATATTACGAATTTGCATGATAATGTTACGTATTTTTGTGATAATGTTACATATTTGTTTGTTAGAAAATGTCTAGATAAAAAAATGTATAGCATTACCAGTAATATTACCATAAAATACATAACTTCATTTTGAATCACAAATCATTGTAACTCTACTAAAAAAATTACATTACATTTATTACAAAAATATGTAACATACACCACAAAAATGCGTAACAAGATGCATATGGGTGTGTACTATAGAATTTCCCTTGGGGTTATTCTACATCTCAAATGTCATAACAAAATCATTTTAAGTCATAATTAAAAATAATAATAAGCCATAACTAAACACTACTTGAGGTATAGGAAAATACATCTTCCATTGTAATCAAAATAATAACCATAATAGGTCATAACTAATATCACAATGAGCTATAACCAAAGATTATAATCAAAATCACTTGAGGCATAACAAAAAAAAAAAAAAAAAAAAAAAAAAAAAAAACTCTTTAGTAATAACCAAAAATAAAAATAACAAACACACACCACAATGAGTTATAACTGCGTTATAACCAACACCACAATAGATCAGAATAAAAATGGCAAAAGTTATAATGAGGCATAAGTTATATACCAAAAAATGAGAGTGTATTATAGAATTTTCCAAGTCTTGGTGTATGTCTTTTTAAGGATGAGGTTGTCATAAAAAAGTCTCATATTTTTTCCATTTCTTTTTGTCTTTAACAACTTTTGGGTGAATTATACTAACAGTCCCTACAGTTTGGAGTTTGTATTATTTTGGTCCTTGACTTTTCAATTGTAATACATTTGATCCTAAATTTTAAATCTCATTTAAATAAAGATAATTGAAGACATTGTTGCTCAATTTGAAGGATAAAGTCATCATACAACTTATTTTGTACTAGTTAACTTATATGTTGGTTGAAATATAATGCCATTTTTTTAATGAATAATGTTAGAATTTTTTTGGTTATAAAGTTCCGTTTGGTTTGGTTTTCAAAATCTATTGTTAGAAATGTTTTCTAAGAAGCTAAAAATTAAATTGAAAAAAAAAAATTAAAGACATATCATTTTTACATAATTTTATTTTTTGGGAGAGTAGAAATAATTTTTTAAAATAATTTTTTTTGATATTTATTATCATTAAATCAGTTTTATTTTTTCAAAAATCAAATATAGCGACAATTTTGATGTCATTATTAAACCAATCCATTAAATAAAAAATAAGAATTTAAAAACATTTCATATATTAAACATATCGATTATACATTAAAAATCTAATAACCATTCATTACATGGTAACCATCCAAAACTATCAACAAAAACAACAATCCATTACATAACCATCATCTAAACACATACTAAAAATTAATTTGGTAAAAAAATAAAAAAATAAAATGTAAAAATTTATCATTTTTATATAATTTTATCTTTGGTGAGTAGAAATAATTTTTAAAAATTTAAAAATAAAATTTTGACATTTATTTTTGTCAAGCTAATTTATATTTTATCAAATTAACGTTTTCATCTTGAAATGAAGTAAAAATGTCTTTAATTATTTTTATTTAGAACGGGATTCAAAATTCAGAAGTAAATATATCACAATTGAAAGGTTAGAGACTAAAGTGACACCGATTCTAAACTAGAGAGACTGTTAGTGTAATCCGTCCTAATATTTTTTTCCAAATTATGTCAAATTTTTTCCATTTTTCGGGCCGTCGTGTATAGACTAATTTAAAAAATAATTTTTTTTGAAAAATTCCAAAATAATGAAAAAGCCCCAAATAAGTTGAAAAGTCTTTTTTTTGGACTTTATTTTTGTCTTTTTTAAACTTTTTAAAATTATTTTTAAATTTTGTGATTCATCCCATCAAGTTAAATTTTTAATTCTTTTTTTAAGTATTGAATAAAAATAAAAATAAACCAAAAACAGAGCCACCAAATAAACAAATCTCATACACCCACTATTGCTGTTGATTATGATCAACATTTATGAAGTCAAGTCTTCCTTGATGAGTTAAAAACACTTTGTTATGGGGTTCAACTCTGTAGACATCAAGGAAGACTGACTAGTCAAAGTCACTTTACTTGTTTGTAGGCTTTGCATTACACCTACATTTGCCTATAAAGCTTTTGGCCTCTCCCCTGTTAATAGTCAACAAGCATTACAACCTTTGTTTTTGAATCTAGGAGCAAAGATGGTCTCTGACAATCAACTCTTTCACCTCTTTTTGTTTCTTTGTTTTTTCCAGATTACTTGTTTGCATGCCCAACTTTGCACTCAACAACAGACCTCTGCATTGCTCCAATTTAAGAAACAATTTTCCTTCAATAATGATGCTTCCTACGGTAATTGTGCTTATCACGGAATCCATTCTTACCCGAAGATGGAGTCGTGGAAGGAGGGTTCTGATTGTTGCTCATGGGATGGGGTCGAGTGTGACAACAACACAAGTCAAGTAATTGGCCTCGACCTCAGTTGCAGCTGGCTCAACGGCACCATCCACCCCAATACCACCATCTTCTACTACTTTCCTCACCTCCAAAGCCTCAACCTTGCTTTCAATGACTTTGGTATGTCTCGAATCTCATCTGAATTTAGTCGATTCACCAGATTGACACACCTCAACCTCTCATTGTCTAGTTTTTCTGGGAAAGTCCCTATAGAAGTCTCCTTTCTGAGCAAATTACGGTAACTGTGCTTATCACGGAATCCATTCTTACCCGAAGATGGAGTCGTGGAAGGAGGGTTCTGATTGTTGCTCATGGGATGGGGTCGAGTGTGACAACAACACAAGTCAAGTAATTGGCCTCGACCTCAGTTGCAGCTGGCTCAACGGCACCATCCACCCCAAAACCACCATCTTCTACTACTTTCCTCACCTCCAAAGCCTCAACCTTGCTTTCAATGACTTTGGTATGTCTCCAATCTCATCTGAATTTAGTCGATTCCCCAGTTTGACACACCTCAACCTCTCTGACTCTAGTTTTTCTGGCAAAGTCCCTATAGAAGTCTCCTTTCTGAGCAAATTGATCTCGCTTGATCTCTCTAACAATTATGATTTGAGGTTGGAAGAACCGGGATTTGAATTACTTGTTCAAAACTTAACCAAGGTAAGAGAACTTAATCTTAGAGATGTAAACATATCTTCAGTGGTTTCCAATTCCTTGCTCAATCTGACTTCTTTAACACTTCTCGATCTTTCTTTTTGTGGATTGCTTGGAAAATTACCTGACGGAATATTCCATTTATCACATCTGAATGAGCTGAGTATATTGTATAATCTTGCTCTCACTGGTTATTTTCCCGAGTTTATAAACTCGAGCAGTCCTCTCCAGTACTTGGACCTTTCATTCACTAATTTCTCTGGAGAACTACCTGACTCAATTGGGAATTTGAAGTCCTTGAAAAAGTTGGCTGCCTATGATTGTAAATTTTATGGATCCATCCCTACGTCGCTCGGAAACCTTACGGCAATGACTCATTTAGAAATCGGATATAATAATTTCACTGGCATGCTCCCATCTTCACTTTCAAACCTTGGAAATCTTGTCCGCTTGCAAGTTGCAGGTAATAATTTTGAAGGTATAATTTCGGATATTTTACCCAACAGTAAAAGTCTTCTTTATTTACATGCTGGTTCAAATAACTTCAGCAGTCCATTCCCATCATTGGTTTCAAACCTAACATCACTGGTTGAGTTAGATTTGTCGCATAATCAGCTAAGAGGACCTCTTCCATCACAAATAATTGGATTTCCAAATCTAACGTTGTTAAGTTTAGATGATAACTTAATCAATGGTACAATTCCATCTTGGGTCTTCAGCTTACCAGCATTGAATCACTTAAGCATCCGTAATAACAAATTGACTGGGCATGTGAAAGAGTTCAAATCCACTGATTTAAATGTTGTTGATTTGAGCAATAACAACCTACATGGTATGTTTCCAAGTTCAACCTTCAAACTCGAGTACCTTTATAGTCTTATTCTTTCATCAAATAACTTCAGTGGTAAGCTAGACATGCTCTGTCATGCAATTTCCCTTCACATTCTTGCCCTGTCTAATAATAGCTTTAATGGTGCTATTCCACAATGTTTAGGAAATTTCAGCACAGTTTTCTATGTGCTTGATCTGGAGAAGAATAATTTTTCTGGCACCATTCCTAATACATTTGTAAAGGGAAATCGCTTTGAAACTATCAACCTGAATGGCAATGGATTTGAGGGGCCAGTACCAAAATCTTTAGTCAATTGCAAACTTTTAGAAGTGCTAGACCTTGGATGTAACAAGTTCTCTGACAAATTTCCATATTGGTTGGAAAAACTACAATGGTTGCAAGTTCTAATACTGACATCTAACAAATTCCATGGACCCATGCCAACTTCCAAAGCCAAATTTCCCTTCCTTAATTTGCGAGTTATGGATTTGTCAGACAATTATTTTACTGGTCCATTGCCGGAAAAATATTTCAAGAATTTCAATGCTATGATGAATGTTGACGAAGCCAATTTTAAATTGCAATACTTATCAAGCAGTTCTGGCACATATTACTATCATTTGACTATAGTAATCAAAGGATCAACCATAGAAATGGAAAAAGTCCTAATCATTTTCACTGCAATTGATTTATCAAAAAATAAATTCGAAGGTCAGATTCCACAGATCATTGGAAAGTTAAATTCAATCCGAGGGCTCAACTTGTCACACAATAAGCTTATAGGTCATATACCAACATCTCTTGCTAATTTGACAATGCTCGAATGGTTAGACCTCTCTTCCAACAAACTCAATGGGGAGATACCTCAACAACTAAAGAATTTGAAATACCTTGAAGTCTTAAACCTTTCGCAGAATCAACTAATAGGACCGATACCACAAGGCAACCAATTTGATACATTTTTAAATGGTTCCTACATTGACAACTTGGCTTTATGTGGACCTCCATTATTAAATGCATGCAATCTAAGTACACCACAACCACCATCCTTGATGTTTCAACAAGAAGACAATACTTCAAGTGGATTCAATTGGGAAGTCATATTACCGGGTTATATATGTGGGCTGGTGTGGGGACTTGTTATGGGATATCTTATGTTCTCTAGAGGAAAACCTCAATGGCTTGTGAGGATCATTGAAGGTGAACGAAACGAAAGCAGAAAGAGATTTAAAAAGCATGCTCATAGGAACAGAGGAAGGTGAAATTAGCCAATGCAAGTGGTGTCCTTTGGTAAGTATTACAATGAATTTCTGCAATCTTTTGCTTGATCATGAAAAACTATGACTTGGTTGTGGTTTTTATCTAGTCTATTTTCAGTTTCTTAGCAGTTTATTTGTATCATACATAATAAAGCTAGTTTATTTCCTTTGATGTTTATACAAAGCACTTGATTGGAAATCATCATGCGAAAAAATAAAAAATAAAATCATGGATGTAATAAATGAGTAGTGAAAATAAAGGTTTGTTATTGACTCTAGTAGCTGCAATTAGCTGCAATTGAAAAAGGTCCAAGTTTTGGACACTTTTTTAATATATATATATATATATATATTTACTTTTATACTCTAAACTATAGTCACTTTTTGTACTTCATTTTTAAATTATTAATTGCATCTATTTAGTCTTTATTATTCATTATTTCAGTTCATATAATCCGATTGGAGACGATTTGTCCAAATCATTAATGCTAAAAATCTAATCTAATAGTTAAAAAAATAATTTTATAATTTGGACAACCAAACACCATGCTTCTCTCTGCTTCAAATAATGAATAAGAAAATAAGTGCTTGGTTCGGTAAATTTACACCGACCTCTCCTAATTATAGTGGGTTAACACTTAACTTATTTTTATCAGTAACATTAGTTATATGGATGAAAAAATAATATGTTTATCTTGTTTGGTTTAATTCACTTTTCAAAAAGTTGAATATTTTTTTTTTATTTTCCTTTTTAGTGAATTTTTTTAATATTTTACGCAATTTTTATTTCTTAAATACATCTAATTTAGATACACTTAAAAAGTATAATATTTGTGAAATAAAAAATAAAAAATTCACCAATTACAAAAAAATTTCAAATATATATATATATATATATCTTAAAATTCAATACATTTTCATATTTTGTTATATTCAATGATTTTTTTTTTAATTTTCATATTTTGTTATACAATAAACTATAGTCACGTTTTTTTACTTCATTCCTAAATTATTAGTTACATCCATTTTTTGTTTCTTATTTCAGTTCATATGGTTTAATTAGAGACAATATCCACAAGTTAGCAATAGTGAAATTTTAATCTAATGGGCCAAAATAATGATTTAAGAATTTAGAAAATTTAAATCGTAGAACTAAACCCTATCTTTTCTTATTCACACTTACAAGACAGCTCACCCTTTACAACTAAACACCTATATTCCTCTCCACCCCTCATCTCAAATAATGAATAAAACAAATGTGTTTTTGGTTGTACAGTTTAGAGTAAATTACATAGGCCTCTCTTAAAATTTGAAGAAAACAAGCCCTCTTTTATGTTTTTGCTCTCAATTATTAATATGGGAAGGAGATCTATCTAATTATCTATCTAATGTACTGTTGAAATAGAAGTGTGATAATCGGTTCGTAAGATATGTTATAGGTCTTATTTTGATAATCTGAATCGTACAATTTGTAAAGTTTTTTTGTATAGATCATTTAGGATAAAATTTAGATTAATGCCATATTTATATCCATATATATTTTTTCATATTAGTTTTTGAAAAAATGAATGGACAATTTCAAAATTATACTTGTGATTCGTTTTTTTAAACAAATATAATGAAATCATATAGTTATGAATATAATGAATCTATTTTTTTTTTAATTATGAAAATAGGATATGCAGTGACTCTATAAACCCCAACAACACCCCTCTAGTAAAACTGTGGACGGGAGAGAATCATTCCCCATTAAAATTGAGAAACAACGAAAATGTTTTCATTGTTTACATTTTTTTCTCATTGTTTTCATACATTAATTTAAGCTATCTAACAAGCATATATATGGTTTTCAAAATATATTTGGGTGACATGTATGTCAAATCCAATATACTGAGGGAATTCAATAATTGTAGCAATTTTTGATTTGTGCCATGTAGTTGCAGTGTATTTCAATTTGATCTAAGCGGCGTAGCTTTTGGAGCCATGGCGAATTTTGGTCAAGCTGATGCATTACACAATGCTGGGAAGTTGCAGATACAATGTCGAAGGTTAGAATATATATATATATATATATGTTAGTGGGTGTGTGTTTACTTGATGAGTGTATTGTTAAATGTGTAAAACATAAATTTTAATTTTGATTTAAAAATAAACTATTGGAATAATCTTCTGTGTAAATAAAATAAATTAAAATAAATCAAACAAAATAAAATAAAACTTACAGGATTTATTTTATTGAACTGAATAAAAAGAAAATTCAAAGACCAAGTCGAGTGTGTAACACTCTGTCCTTAAGACAGATTCGCCCCGCTACGATGCTTACGGTTGAGTGGCGTCTATCTCCCAGGATACAATGATCTTCACAAACTTGTAGTAGCACTCCACACAAATTTGTACGGCGAACTAGAACCTTGTGTTCTTATACTCTCTTAAATTTATTCTAAATCAAATATGAAGAATAATGCAAAAGTAGAAAATTCTGGACAGCAAAATAGAATAATTTCAGACTGTTTTCGAATGTGTGAAGTGTTGGAATATGGTATGTATTTATAGACCCGAATAGGTGCTTAAATAAAAGTGAACAAATAGGTTTTTGAATTGAACAGGTGCTGTTTGAATTCAAACAGATTTGCAAAATGTTTCAACAGATTAACTGCTGGGCAGTTTGAAACCTATCCAGTTTAACAGATCTGAAACTGTTAAAAACTGTTCGGCAGTTACTGTAGGAAATTCGGACATAAAGAGGCACAACTTTTGGACAAGAATTTGAATTCAAATTCAAATTCAAATTTTAAATTAATTTTTTCGGCAATAATTTTTAAAAAAATTCAAATGAATTTCGTCCAAAAAATTAATACAAGAACCGACCCGACCCACAACCGCGCCCAGCACGGCTTGGCCTGGCCGGATGGACGTCTGCGGCGGCGCGCGTGCGCGTTTGTGGTGGTTTGGGCTAAGGTTCACTTTGTCCATAACTCCTCCCTTCTACAAACCTGGGGTGCCCCTTGGGGCCCAACCCAAGTATTGCAGGCTAGAGCTTATAAACTCAACAAAACTCTCTTAAAGTTTTAATATGGGACAAGCCTCACAAGGAAACCCACATTAAAAACTTTAAATGTCCATTCCATGAACCCGAAAACGATGTCATGTTCCCATTCACTCATAAATGGTTTTGATGAACCGTCTTCACCATGTGACTTGCCACGCAGCAAGGAACACTTCACCTCTTCGGACGTGCCCCAAAAGACGTTCGGGGCCCACTCAATTTTGGGCTCAAAGTTGGCCCAAAATAAGCCTTATAAACCAAAATTTCCAACAATCCCCCACATGAATGGAATTTGATGGAAAGAAAATACAACACCATGATCTAAATACAGAGAGTACAGAAATTGGAAATATTCTGCAAAGGATAGGTAGCTTTTGGCTTTGAACCTTCCCTTGTGAGACACTATCGGATTTACTAGCTAACCAGTGAACATGATGTCTTGAACTGTTCAGCCATTTGTGTAAACCAAGACAATAGAACTCACACAGTATATCTCCAGACACAGTTTAGTTCTCACTATTGTGTTCATTTTGGCCCTGAACAACCTGGTCTTATATCTAACCCTTCACAAATCTTATAGAACCGGCCCAGTTCACACCCACATAGGTGATTCTTATGAAGAATATCCTACCATACTCCACTAGGTTTACCTAGATATAAGAATCATTAAAAGTATTACTTAACCTAAAATTTTAAACACACTGAATTTTTTTCTTAAAAAAACACACACACACACACACACACACAATCAAGTAAATGAACAAATGAATTTTAAAAAACTGAATTTATACAAGAAAAAAAAGTAAAACAGGAAAAACAAAACTGAATGTAAATGTTCTAAAAAAGAGAATATAAATATACAAAAGATCTAGATCTTGGGATCTCCAGTCAACTAGGTTGGGTTGCCGTTGTGGTAACTCTTATTTAATAGGCTTATGTCCCATTCCCCTCGATGAATTCCCAACTAACTCTCTTGCTAACCCTTTGGTTAGTGGATCTGCTATGTTGTCTTTAGACTTAACATATTCTATGGAAATAATTCCATTAGAGAGTAGTTGTCTCACGGTGTTATGTCAACGACGAATATGTCATGACTTACCGTTATACATATAACTCTGTGCTCTACCTATAACTGATTGACTATCGCAATATATGCATATAGCAGGCACCGGTTTTGGCCATTGTAGACACCCCATTTTTGATCGTCCTCAAGACTTTGACGTCACCGTTTGAACACTCGGTTATTATCCATGTTTGTGTTCGTTTGGAGTTCCCGGAGGTCTCGGCTCGCGCGCTTTGCCTCAGGATCTCCAAACTTGACTGTTTAGTGTCTGGTTTTACACCAAACACTTGTGTTTTGCCTTTGAGAGGTAGGGTAGGGCTTGTAGACCATCCCCACCCACCACCGGCAGTGGCTAGAGGCCACCGGTTGGTTTTTGCTGCCACCGGCAATGTATATTGCCGGCCGGCACTATTTTTTGCCGGTCAGCACTATTTAGTGCCGACCGGCACTTTTTTTGGCCAAGATGGCATTTTTGGCCGGCCGACTACTGTGCATCTGCTTTTGCAGATATTTTAAGACAGCTGGCTTGCCTTTTGCTCCCCTCCATACACGTGTATGGAGGGATCTCCCTCTTATGAAGCTTGTCTTGTAAGCTTTACAAGACAAGAAGTGCCATATAGAGAGAGGCTTGGTCTCTTGGCTGAGAGGTTAGACACTTAGGATATTTTGAGAGCTTAGACAGCCATTGTTAGGGTTTGAGTTCTAGGGTTAGGGTTAGATATACATTCTATCTCTCTTTCCCTCTCTTTTGTGCTCTTGTGTGTGTTTTAGTCCATACTATTGCACACAAGCACCTAGTGTTTCACCTTCCTCTTGGAATTCCACCTTCCTCTTGGAACTGAGGTTCTAGGGGACTGATTTTGAGGTTTTGGTGTTGGATTCAAGCTAAGGAAGGCCATTGGAGCATCATTGTTGAAGAAGGCTTCAAGGGTAAGAATCTCACCCCTTTTTACCCCATTTTTGCATTGTATTTCTACTTATCTTAAATTCGTTTTTGAGCTTAGTGTATAATACAAAAAAGTTCTGTTTTCAGACCCTCTTGGTTGTTTGTTAAGAGTGTTTTGTGGTTTGGGTAAGTTTGAATATCCTTAGGCCTTGAAAGGCCTCATTTTGTGCCCTTTTGTGTGAACTCCGGGATTTTGGTGTTGGGGTCCCTTCATCACTGAAATCTTGAAGGATTTCAGTGGTGAAGGTGATGCCTTGAAGTCCCAAGAAGGAGAGGGCCACCCCCTCTCCTTGTTGTCCTTGAAAAGGGCATGTTTTGGCCTCTGGAGTATTTAGACATCCTGTAGTTTTTTGACGAAGAAGATCAAGGGGATGTGCAGATTGGCTGGTTTGATTTGGATGGATCAATCGACAACTCTGGGTGGCTAAGTGATGAGTCGAATAACGAGGAAGGAACTGAAATGAAATCGGAGGAAATAGAAGCAAGAATTGATGTATTGGCCAAAAGGGCTGATGAAAAAGGAAAACTACCGGAGAACACTGGCATGGAAAATTCAACTCAGGAACTAGGCGCTGTGAGCACTGTGGACATGGAACAAGAAACTGCACTGAAGCAGTTTGAACAAAAGAGGGTTGAAGACAACCAAAAAACTGTAATGGCCCAACACCCTGCGGGGGGTACTTGTGATGTGAAAGTGAGCCCAACGGAGCCGGACAACTATTTGTTGGCTGCTGAAGGTGCATGGTAGGATGATGCCGATTTGCATCTAGCTCACACTGACGAAGACTGGGGTAAGTGCCTTTCAAACAACATGTGGTACGTGGAAAAAATAAACCACATGACAAAAAATGGGCGGTATTTTTAGCCACCACACTTAGATTAGGCTGAGGCATCTAGGAAAGACAGAGAGGTTAAGAGACAGAAAGAGAAGCAGCTGGAAGAAGAGGCAGTGTTGAAGCAGCTTAAGAAAATCCAAGCAAACATTTCAATTTGGGGTCTTCTCATGGCCTCTCGAGTATATCGATAGGCAGTACTGTCAGCAATGGACAAAGCTAAATTGTCCATTGACACTACCCCCGAACAGCTTGTGGGATTGGTCTTCCGAAGTGGCGCCAGGCCAACCCTAACCTTTTCTGACAAAGAACTGCTGCTGGAAGGCTCAACTCACAACAAACCCTGGTACATATCTATTGAGTGCAAGGAAAAATGGGTACCGGTGGTGTTGATAGACACCGGTTAGGCCATCAATGTATGTCCTTCCTGCACAGCTTATTGTAGACACCCCTTTTTTGACCGTCCTCAAGACTTGGACGTCACCATTTGAACATTCGGTGATTATCCATGTTTGTGTTCGTTTGGAGTTCCCGGAGGCCTCGGCTCGCGTGCC
>NW_021025604.1:157790-213862 GCF_004153795.1 Camellia sinensis
TCTAGCCTTGTATTAATGTCCCAAAACTCTGTTTTTGGCCAATGATTCCATGCCATGTTTGGTTTTGCTAAGTGTAGTTCAATACTCCATTGTTTTGTTTTGAGCACTTGGGCCATTTGTTGCATGCTTGGCTTGATTTGTTGCTTGGTTTGGCACCATGTTTTAGCATGATTTTAGAGCTCATATTGCATGCTAATTGTCCATGAAATCTCTTGTCGAGTGTGCTTGAATGTTGCTTGCTTAATGCTTAAGGTTTGGACCATAACATTGTATGTGTGCATTTGTGTTTGGTCCCTCGTTATAGCATTTTGGCTACTGTTTTGGGCCTTATTAGAGCTGCCCAAATCATGTTTAAGACCACATTTGCATCTATTAGCATTGCCTCATGCTTGCTTGTATGCTTGCATAAGTTTGTTGCCATGCCATGTTGCATCCTTAGCTTGTATGCCTAGGTTGCATTGCATTCTGCATGAATGCCTTGTTCCTTGACTTAGTGATAGGAATTGGGCCTTGTTTGATTTGATTTGGTTTGCATTTCATTTGATATGAAAGTTGCATACTTGGTTCCTTGGGCCATCATGCATGGAAATGCGTGATTGGGTGTCCGAGAATCGAGGCACATGCCCCTTTGAGTCATTACCATGATAAGGGACATGGTTGGTGCATATATGCCTTGAATTGTGCTGCCATGCTTTGCCTTGCCCTCTGTTGCTGTCATTTGCAGATTCTGTAGGAACACTCTGCCGACCGGCAGTGTAAGGTGCCGACCGGCAATAATTTCTCTGCCGACAGCTTCACTTTGTGCCGGTGGCCACACCCCACTGCCGGTGGCAATTTCATTCAGCCGGTGGTGATCCCCATTGCCCAAGGAAGCAGTCCTGAGGTTTTTGCAACCTCCAGAGGAGTGGAGGAAGGAAAACAGAGCAGCTCACGCATGGCGGCGCGTTTCCCGAGGCGATTTTCCTGCTTTCTTAATTTTAGTTAATTTGCTTAGTTGATTAGGCAATTTGTATATTTTAATTAGCTTGTGTAGTTAATTAATTTGTAATATTTATTTGGTCCCTCCGAGTGAGGGCAAATCTGTAATAAGTGTGCGTGGGCGGTGTGTATGTCTTCCAACCCCACTTCTTTCTTCCCTTTTATTTACCTGCTTATGATGGTAGATTAGGGCACATTTAATTTAGCATACCTTATGCTATGCATGTGTGCATCCATTTGTATTGCATGCATTAGGCTCGGTACATCACGCTAACTGCATTTGTACTTCAATTCAAGAAAATTGAATATGTGATAGTTGATCGCATTTTATATGCCATGCTTAGATTAGCCGAGCCTATCTAATTGCATCCTGTATGTGTTGCATTAGGCAATTTAACATGAACTAGGACACGCATGTTTTGCTAACTAGTTTACTGTTTTGGCACGGAGTACGATGTAAGTATTTATGCTTTAGCATCTCGCATGTGTGTGAATGTTAACATGACAGTATGCTTGCCATGCGGCTAAATGCTTATGTGTTAAACTGTTTGGATGCCTGTGGGTGAAGGTTGGATTGTTTTGAGTTGGAAAAACTCATTAAAATCCGTGTTTTAGCCTACTTGCGAGTAGCAAATTTCAAAGCATTTTCAAAACAAACGGATATGCAATGTTTCTTTCCAAATTAGGCAATCTAGTCTATACTTGTTTGCTGCGCGCAAACATAGTAATTCTAGGCTAACAAATGGAATAAGAACACATAACGTTTTCAAAATCGGATATCATGGTTAGTAGAGGCCGGTCTTCGGACCGGGCGAAAGGGGGTGCTCATAGCTGACCTTCCCCGATCGTACCCAAGCTCCCGAGCCGAGACAACTCCGGTGATGACGGACATGTGGCCTTTGGCACCGAGTCAGGGTTTCCTAAATTTCCCCATTTTAAAAATATTTAGGTGGCGACTCTGTATCTGGCAAAACAGTCCATGTTTGGCACTACTTTTTCAAAAATCTGTTTCTCAAAATGATTTGCCAGATTTGGACTCTTTGGTTCAGATTAAGAACCCCGACAACAAAAATCGCGAGTCTGAACTGTAGTAGCGAAGGTCCCCCAGCGGGCTTGCTACAGCCATATTGGAATATCTTCAAGGAAGTGGCGAAGCCATTCTGCCTCTTCCCCAGCTTTGTCTAAAGCTATGAATTCTGATTCCATAGTAGACCTAGCAATACAAGTCTGTTTGGAAGATTTCCAAGATACAACCGCCCCACCAAGAGTAAAGACATACCCACTGGTGGACTTTGAGTCTTTAGTATCTGATATCCAATTTGCATCACAGTATCCTTCAAGTACTGCCGGATATCTAGTATAATTAAGCCCAATGTTATGAGTAAATCAGAGATATCTAAGAAGCCTTATAATTGCTTTCCAGTGTTCTACTCCCGGATTTCTTGTATATCTACTTAATTTACTAACTGCATAAGCTATATCTATAGCGATCCCGGTTTCCCTTTCTTTGATTGTTGTATTCTGGACTTAGGTTCTGTGGAGTTGGTGGTTGTATATCTTGTTGTTATCCTTTAATTCTGTGTGTTTGAGTTTTAGGATGTATTGGGCGTGTTTCGAACAGGTTGGTTGAGCTTTTGTCCCATTCCTTGTTGCCCAGAATTTTGGTGGTACGCTCAAGCGGAGTTTACACACTCTCAGCATTTCGTGCCCCTGTAAAACTTCTGCAAGTGGGTTTTTCACGCTCGAGCGGGTTTCCTTACGCTCGAGCAGGTCGCGCTCGAGCGGGCCTCTTGGCGCTCGAGCGGGTGTTCAATGCCTGTAAAACTACTGGAAGATGGTAATCTACGCTCGAGCGGGCTTTTCTTTGCGCTCGAGCGGGTGTGTTTTGTTTTTGTGTCTGACGCTCGAGCGGGTCATTCTACGCTCGAGCGGGTCTAGTTTTTGTGCTTGACGCTCGAGCGTCCTATTCTCCGCTCGAGCGGGTCATGCGTATATCAGTTAACAGCTTGGTCTTTTTAGCTCACTTTTTACACTTCCTCTCTCTCTCTCTCATACTTTTGAAAAACCAGATCTGAGAGCTTCTCTCACTACTTCCTACCTTCTCTCTAGGGTTTCATCCCACTTTAGTGCGTTTCTACCCTAAGTCCTTTGTAAGAAAGATAGAGGGTGGCTTGGGCTTCGATTTAATTTGAGAAATATTGGTTTTGGAGCACTTTGGATTTCGGTCAACTTCTCCTTTGGGCTTCTAATTTGAGGTAGGCATTCCTACTCATTCTTATATGCTTTAACATAGATGTTGAGCTATTTGTATAGATGGTTTGATTTGGGAAGTTAGGGTTTGAGTCATGTAATAATGAAAAGAGGGGTTTTATTCTTTTGGCTCATATATAATTATTTTGGGTCAAAAAAAGGAGGTTATTGATGTTAGTTATTGATATTTGGACCTTTGGGTCAATATTGGAAAAAGGGGAAAAAATGTCATGTTTGGGTATAATGGGGTCATTTAAGTAATTAATGACATTTGTTATGAGAATATGAAATTGAGTTGAATATAATGAAATTAGCTCATTATGAGATGGGATAGTGAAGTTGGATTTATTAATCGCTCACTTTTGAAAATGTTGATGAACTATCTGTTGATGCATTTATTATCTGTTTAGAAATAATGGCTTTGGGCTATCGGTGGAGGATAGTCGTGATTGTTGTAGACAATGCATGATGATTAGGCAAACTGGAATTAATCAATTGATTATGTCATCGAATATGACAACTGGAATAATACATCGAATTTGTGTATTGATTGAACATGTATATGATAGTTGTTTATATACATTGTGTTGTGTAGGAGGAGATAGGGGATTTACTCAACGGTTTAGGGGATGATAGGGATGGACTCCTAAACCGAATGTTATGTGGGAGGAGATAGGGGATGGACTCCATTGATACAGCAATTCTGTGTATCTATTGAAGTGTTGATACAGCAAATCCATGTATCACTTGTGAAGTAAGGAAGTGTTTGTATGTGTCAATGATACAGCAAATATGTGTATCTGTTGAGACTTATGGAAGTATTTTGTTATGAGTTGTTATCTCATTTGAATTATTGAAATGGAAGAACTGTTGACATGAGATGAAATCTCTATTAAAGTATATGGCCAGGTTTTGAGCCAGGGTTATGGATTGGAAATTTGGATAAGAACTGGAATAAAACATGGACACTTGGTCATGTAATTGAAATGGGTTATGAATTGATTTATGTGAGTTAAACATTTATCAATTGCTAATGTCTTAGTTATTGCTTATATTATGTTTAGCATATCTGTACTGGGCGTTGGCTCACCCTATATGGGACATCATTTTCAGGTACAGGTAGCATGCCACCTCCAAGGACGTAGCTTGAGAGGCTTAGTGGCTGGGACATCTTTTGTGATTACAGTCTTGTATTACATGTATATCAAGCCAAGGGCTTATTTTGTATAGAGTTAGTACTCTTTCTTTTGTAACCAAGTGTTGACTTGGAAAGCTGTAAGCCCGTAAGGCACTTGCTTTTGTTGTTAACATGTAATACATTTGTAAGAAATACTCTGATGAAATGTATTTTTGCTTTATTCTCTTGTCTAAGCATGTCAATATTGTATGCTTTATGGGTTTATTTTGAGGGCGTTACAACTTGGTAACAGAGCGTACCGGGTTTGAATACTTTGAGTACGTGGGAAGTGATTAGTATCACAAAGGGTTTGTCTCGCTTGTTAGAGACTTATGTGTAATGTTATGTACTTATGCGATAACATGTTTATGTGACTATATGGGTATGAGATTTAGTTTCTAGGATATTGATTGGATCCTTGGGTTTCAGTGAGTCTTGTAGGAAAAGCACTTGATCAATACTGTTTCTAACCGGAACTCTAGTAACGCCTCGGGACTATCATTATCCGAAAATGAAATTCGTAAGTGTTTATGTGATTATGTGCTTACGTGGAGTGAATTACAGTTGTCCATGCATTAGGACGCGAGCGTTTTAGTTTCTGCACATTTATTAATGTGCTAATGTTCTTCATTACGTTTATTAGGATGTCAGGATGAGGACGTGGAGGTAGGCATGGTAGGCAGGAGATGCCTTTACCGGATGATGTTCCGGTGCAGCAGAAGGGTGTTGGCCAGGCCAATGTGGCCGAGCCAGCGGGTCAGCAAGCCATGGGTGCCTTAGCCCGCGAGATAGCATGAGCACTGAGGGAGTCTATGGGCATTCTCAGAGCTGAGAATCAAGCCCAGACCCAGGTTGTTGATGCGGGGCCTTCTTTTCTGAAGAGGGAGTTCTTCCGGTCTAATCCGGATGAGTTTATTGGGGATTCGAAGGAGCCACTTAAGGCTAATGAGTGGCTAGAGCAGTTAACCAAGACGTTTGAGATGCTTGGCACCGAAGACGGGGCTTTGAAGGTGACCTTGGCATCTTTCCAGCTTAAGGGGGATGTGGGTCCGTGGTGGAAGTATATGAGGGGTCGTATTGGTAGCACGTGGGAGGCTTTTGTAGATGCTTTCCAGGAGAAGTTTCTATCTCCAGCTGTCAGGGAGAAGCTGAGAGACCGGTTTTGTTAGCTCAAGCAGCTGAGTATGTCAGTGGCCGAGTTTGAGGCCGCATTCACGAGCTTGTCGAGATTTGCTCCTAAGCTAGTGGCGTCTGAGGAACGCCGTTGTTTGGAGTTTGAGAAGAAGTTGAGGCATGGCCTCAAGATGAGAGTTGGGGGTTCTATGACCCGGGATTATGAGCGCCTTGTAGATGCTGCGGCCTACATGGAGAGTATGATACAAGAGGAGGAGGAGAGGCAGAGAGGCTCCAAGAGGAGTCAGGATGGCCAGGGGGACAGTAGGAGGTAGAGGGGTTCTAACCCTCAGCAGTCCCAGGGAGCTTTTGTGAGATTGACCTTTCCAGTACCGAGTTCTGGTTCTAGGAGAGGCAATCAGGGAGACATTACCTGTTACAAATGTGGTCAGCTGGGCCACAAGTCACCAGCTTGCCCGCAGAAGGGCGGAGGGCAGAGAGCAGCTTCATCTTCGGCTCGATCTCAGAGCCAGAGTTAGGGCAGAGGCCAACCACTGTCTTGTTATCAGTGTGGTCAGGCGGGGCACCTGAAGAGGTTTTGCCCGCAGTTGAGTGGCACATCTGGTGCATCTGGGCAGAGGCAGAGTTTTCAGCCAGCTCAGTCAGTTCAGGCCTCGAGGGCCAATCAGGGGGCTTTATCGTCCCAATCTGTTCAGCAGTCCTTTGCTCCAATGGGTGAGCAGGTAGATCAGGGGCCTTCAGGGCGCGTGTATGCTATTACCGCGCAGGATCTTGTACCAACTCCATCTGTAGTGAGAGGTACCTTTGTATATTGCAACTCGGTTGCCAATGTGTTAATTGATACGGGTGCATCCCATTCTTTTATATCTGTTGCATTTGCATCTGTTTTGGGGTTGGAGTTAGCACAGTTAGCATCTCCTATTTGTGTAGTATCACCTGTCGGTGGTGAATTGATTTTGAAACAAGGGTGTCGGGACTGTGATATAGAGGTCGCCGATCGCCGACTTCCATTTCCTTTTGTAGTTATGCCTATGTCGGGTTTTGATGTTATTGTGGGTATGGACTGACTATCGTCATACCGGGCTGTTATCGATTGTTACCGCTAGAGGGTTACAGTATGTACCCCGAGCGGGGATTGTTTTCATTTCTTGGGGGATCGGGTTGGTAGTGTGTTGCCACCGGTGTATGATCCGCGAGGGTGGAGTGAGCTTAGTGGTCTTCTCGCTAGCCTTATGAGTAGTGAGTGTGACGAGACCGGGGTTGGGTTGCCGAGAGTGGTTTGCGAGTATTCGGATGTTTTTCCCGAGGATCTTGTTAGTTTGCCACCTCATCGAGAGATTGAATTCTCTATTGATTTAGTGCCCGGCACGGCGCCGATTTCTATGGTACCTTATCGTTTTGCCCCAGCCGTGTTGAGTGAGTTGAAAATTCAGCTCCAGGAATTGTTAGATAAGGGCTTTATTCGCCCTAGTGTTTCGCCATGGGGAGCACCGGCTCTCTTGCTAAAAAGAAAGATGGTGCCTTAAGACTTTGTATTGACTACCAGAAGTTGAATCAGGCTACGGTTAAGAATAAGTACCCTATGCCCTGTATAGATGATTTGTTTGACCAGTTGAAGGGTTCCCGTTGTTTCTCTAAGATAGACTTGAGATCGGGTTACCACCAGTTGAGGGTCAGGGAGGAGGATATTCCTAAGACGGCATTCCGTACGCGGTATGGCCACTATGAGTTTCTGGTGATGCCTTTTGGGCTCACCAATGCACCGACAATGTTTATGGATTTGATGAACTGGATCTTCCGGGAATTATTGGATCGTTTTGTAGTCGTTTTCGTGGACGACATTCTGATTTATTCACCTTCGGAGGAGGAATACGAGGAACACTTGAGAGTGGTGCTTGAGTTGCTTAGAGCCCATAGGCTGTATGCCAAGTTTGGGAAGTGTGAGTTCTGGTAAGAGAGGTTAAGTTCTTAGGCCATGTGGTTTCCAGGGAAGGGGTGTCAGTTGATACATCCAAGATAGAGGCAGTGCAGGATTGGGCACAACCCAAGAGTATTTTTGAGATCCGCAGTTTTTCTGGGATTAGCTGGGTATTACCGCCAGTTTGTGAAGGATTTCTCCAGGCTAGCTTTGTCGTTGACTAGATTGACGTGGAAAGGGGTCAAGTTTGTATGGAGTGAGACTTGTGAAAAGTCGTTCCAAGAGTTGAAAATTAGATTGACCACCGCTCCGGTCTTCATTATTCCGGAAAGAGGTTTGGGTTATGCAGTTTATTGTGATGTCTCACGAGAGGGTTTGGGATGTGTGCTGATGCAGGAGGGGAAAGTGGTTTCCTATGGCTCACATCAGTTGAAAATACACGAGAGGAATTACCCTACACACGACCTAGAATTAGTAGCTGTGATTTTTGCTTTAAAGATTTGGAGGCACTACTTTTATGGAGAGAGGTTCGAGGTATTCTCTGTCACGCCCTCAAAATAATAACATTAAAACCCATCAATTTAGACATGCATTGATACAAGGAATAAATATCAATCTATTCATCAGAGTAATTCTTTACAAAAAGTATTACATGTTAACAACAAAAGCAAATGCCCTACGGGCTTACAGCTTTCCAAGTTAACACTTGGTTACAAAAAGGAGAGTACTAACTCAAATACACATTAAGCCCTTGGCTTGAAATTACATGTAACACATCAAAAGATAACCAGCAACAAAAGTCTGCCTGCCCCTAGCCTCCCAAGCTATGTCCTTGGAGGTGGCATGCTACCTGTACCTGAAAATGATCTCCCATATAGGGTGAGCCACAGCCTAGTAGAAATACACTAAACCAACTATGAACAATGACTAAAAGATTAGCAGTTGATAGATGGTCAACACAGATATATCCACTTATCACATTCCGGTTTCATGACATTAAGTCCATGTTACATTTCGTTTCCCATTTCTTTTTCAACTTTGAGTTTGAAAACAAGGCTCAACACCTAGCCAAATAACTCAATGAGATTAAGACTCATCTTTAAAACACTTTCGAAATTCATGACGGATACACACTTTAATACTGTATCAATAACACATAAACCATTTCCACACTTTACGAAAGATACACATTTTGGTGCTGTATCAACATAACATAGAATCACTTCTATACTTCACAATTGATAACGATATACATTTTAGTGCTATATCAAATCAATTCGAACACTTCCATAATCAACACTTGATACACATTGTAGTGCTGTATCAATGTCACACAAAATCTTATTTAGAGGTCCATCCCCTATCTTCCCCTAAACCGTAGAGTACATCCCCTATCTCCTCCCACACAACACATGTATATAAACATAGATCATATACAATCAACCAATACATAAAGTTAATGTATTATTCCAACTGCTATATTTGATAGCATACACAATTGATTAGTTTTAGTTTGCCTAATCATCATACATTGTTTACAACAATCACAACTATCCTCCACCGATAGCCCAAAGCAGTTATTTCTAAACAGAAAATAAATGCACCAAATGGATATATTATCAACATTTCAACTAGGTGAGCGATAAATGAATCCAACTACACCCTTTAATCCCATACATTTCCAATTTCAACATTCTCAATTCAATTCTTCATTTCTCTAAATTAATTATACAAATTAATTTAACTATGTAATTAGGAAATTTTTCCCACAAGTTACAAAACAACCCTAAGGTTCCATTTCCATCCATAATCCATCATTTAACTCGTTTCTCTATGCCTAAACGTGCATATTGGTTTATTATAAATAAAACCCCATCTTTCGTAAAATTACACAAAAGACCCAAACTTTCTCAAAATTACCCAACAATCCCCAACATATCAAAATGCTAAAATTCAAAGACAAAGCTCATAAAGAGGAGTAGGGTATCCCTACCTCGAAGTTTGAGCCCGAACGGAGAAGGAGAAGAAAACGAAAATGCTCCAAACACCAAATTTTTCGGATGAAAGTGTAGCCCTCGACGATCCCCACAACTTTTACAAAGGCCCAAGGTGAGGAAATCACTCCTACTAGATCAATACCTAGAGAGAATGTAAGGTTTTAGAGAGAGGGGCTCTCAAATCTGAGTTTGGGAAAGTAAGAGAGAGAAAGAGAGAGAGTGTTGAAAAAGTGATCCAAAAAGTTAGATCTCGGATTGATATACACGTCGCCCCGCTTGAGCGTGGAACTCCCCGCTCGAGCGTCTGACACAGACACACGCTCGAGCGTCCAAACCCCCGCTCGAGCGCCGGATACACGCTTTCAGAACTTTTACAGAACCAGGTCCCCGCTCAAGCGTAATACCCCCCGCTCGAGCGTCACACACAAACTCCAGCTCGAGCGTCCAAACACCCGCTCGAGCGTCCAAAACTGCAGAGGAAATACTGAGAGATGGAAAAATACGCTCGAGTGTCGAAACTCCCGCTCAAGCAGATAAACAACAACGAAGGGCCCGCTCGAGCGTCAAAAGCCCCGCTCGAGCATGAAGGCCAAAATCTGGACATCTACTTTTGGTTCCTAAGTTCAACCAACCTGTTTTAAACTTGCCCAACACAACCCAAGACTCAAATACAAGGAGTAAAGGATGTAAACAAGACATACAGAACAATCAACTCCACGGAACCTATGTCCGAATACAACAATTTAAGAAAAGGGAAACCGGGATCGCTATGACCTCCCCCCCTTAAAGAATTTCGTCCCCGAAATTAGGCATAGGTTTTCAAAAACAAGTTTTTCCCCATTTAAATAATGTTACAATTCAACATTCAATAACTCGACCCATTACCGGTCATTCCATCTCTTATCAAGAGGCATTCCACAATATGTAAAACAACATATATTTCAACCTGCATTAACATTTTGGTGCCATTTGGTAACACTTACGTTTTCAGTTTTGTGTTTATATTTACAAAAATTTTAAAAACTCAAATAAAAACTTGTTTGATAAAATTTTTGATTTATAAATCAGTGGTCTCAGTTTATAAATTGGGCCAAAAAATGTGTTTCCATTTTGAGTTTTGAGTTTCTTTTTTCTTACCACCCAACACGAGCCACCACCCGTCATCATTTTCTACCACCGTCTTCCACCACCTACCCCCCACCACCACCTACCACCACAAAAAACCAGTTTATAAAATTTTTGTAAATATAAACTGAAAACGTAAACGTTACCAAACACACCCTTTGCATTTTCCTTCCACTCCCAACAATTTCATATCATAACTAATGTTCATGATACATTTCCATTTCTATAATACATTCAACATATACAATGTTACATTAAACTTCCATATTGAGGCAAGTTCCAAAACATACTTCCATAAACCAAAACATTTTCAATGTTTTACAACTTAAGACATATATAATGCTCTTAAAGTTCGATAATATTACAAGATCTAAATACATGATTACACATCAACAAACATGTCCGAATATTTCTCACGGACTTCCAACTCACGTTCCCAAGTGGCTTCCTCCACTTCGTGATATTTCCACAAAACTTTTACCAAGGGGATGGTCTTGTCTCGCAAGACCTGATCCCGCCTATCCAAGACTCGAACCGGTCTCTCCTCATACGAGGCATCCTCATCTACCTCAAAGTCGGTCCAGTCCAATACATGCGATGGATCTGGCTCATACTTCCGAAGCATACTCACATGAAATATGTCATGCACCCCGGACAACTGCGGTGGCAAGGCCAAACGATAAGCAACTTCCCCAACCCTCTCAAGGATCTCAAAAGGACCAATAAACTGAGGGGATAACTTCCCACTCTTCCCAAACCTCATCAATCCCCGCCTAGGTGATATCTTTAGAAAGACATGATCACCCACCTCAAATATCAACGGTCTCCTCCTACCGTCGGCATAAGATTTCTGACGACTCTAGGCTGTAACAAGCCTCCTACAGATAAGCTCAACTTTCTCCGTCGTTTCCCCCACTAACTCCGGAACTAACAAAGGTGCATCACCCACCTCGGCCCAACAAACTGGAGACCTACACGGTCGGCCATACAAGGCCTCAAACGGTGCCATACCGATACTAGACTGGAAACTGTTGTTGTAGGCAAACTCCACTATGGGCAAGTGCCTCTCCTACGTCCCACTAAAGTCAAGGACACAACCCCGAAGCATATCCTCAAGGATCTGAATAGTACGCTCAGACTGCCCCTCAGTCTGCGGATGATAAGCTTTACTAAAGGTCAACTTAGTGCCCAAGGCACTCTGCAAACTCTGCCACAGCCTAGCAGTAAAACGAGGTCTCTATCTAAGACGATCATCACTGGGACCCCGTGTAACCTCACTATGTTCGGATATACAAGTCGGCAAGGTGATCTACCGAATCTCTCACGCGCATAGGGATAAAGTGCGCCGACTTAGTCAACCGGTCTACAACCACACAAATAGCATCACTACCCCGCTGAGTCCTCGGAAGACCTACAACGAAGTCCATAGTGACATGCTCCCACTTCCACTCGGCAATAGGCAAGGGCTGTAACAAACCCGCTGGCCTCTGATGCTTGGCCTTCACTTGCTGGCAAGTAAGGCACTTAGACACGAAAACTGCCACATCTCTCTTCATACCCCGCCACCAAAACTGGCGACCCAAATCACGATACATCTTAGTGCATCCCGGATGCACCGTAAGGCACGAATGATGAAAATCTCGGAGTACCTCCCCTCGGCAAGACTCTAGCACAAACAAACGGTCTCGGTATCTCACACTCAGGTCGGGATACACCGTCAAACCCTTCTCAACGTTCCCACTGGAGATCTTCTCTCTGAGGGACTCTACCTCAAGGTCACCTCTCTGTGCCTCTGACACTCGTGTCACAAGTGTAGGCTGTGCAACAACAGAAAACAAAGCCGCAGCCTCAACAAATTCGCCTAGAAGCAAATCAAACTCACCAAGTGCCCCCAACATCTCCCACTCTTGGATGGTAATACAAGCTACATCACAATGGATTTTCTGCTAAGGGCATCGGCCACAACATTGGCCTTCCCCGGATGATAATGCAACTCGAAGTCATAATCCTCAATAAACTCTATCCACCTCCTCTGCCTCAAGTTCAAGTCTTTCTGTGTGAACAGATATTTTAGACTCTTGTGATCCGAGAACACCTCGAATCTCTCACCATAGAGGTAGTGCCTCCAAATCTTCAAGGCGAAGATCACTGCTGCTAACTCTAGGTCATGCGTAGGGTAATTCTTCTCGTGTATTTTCGACTGACGTGAGCCATAAGCTACCACTTTCCCCTCTTGCATCAACACACAACCCAAACCCTCTTGTGAGGCATCACAATAGACTGTATAACCCAACCCTCTCTCTGGAATAATTAAAACCGGAGCGGTGGTTAATCTAACTTTTAACTCTTGGAACGACTTTTCACAAGTCTCACTCCACACAAATTTGACTCCCTTCCGAGTCAATCTAGTCAACGGCGAAGCTAGCCTGGAGAAATCCCTCACAAACCGGCGGTAATACCCAGCTAATCCCAGAAAACTGCGGATCTCAAACACACTCTTACGCTGTGCCCAATCTTGCACTGCCTCAGTTTTAGATGTATCAACAGACACCCCATCTCCGGAAACCACATGGCCTACGAACTTGACTTCTCCTAGCCAAAACTCACACTTCCCAAACTTGGCATATAGTCTATGGGCTCTAAGTAACTCAAGCACCACTCTCAGGTGTTCCTCGTGCTCCTTCTCATAAGGTGAATAGATGAGAATGTCGTCCACAAAAACGACCACAAAGCAATCTAGAATTTCTGGAATATCCGATTCATCAAATCCATAAAGACTGCCGGTGCATTGGTGAGCCCAAAAGGCATCACCAGAAACTCGTAATGGCCATACCACGTACAAAATGCCGTCTTCGGAATATCCTCCTCCCCGACCCTCAACTGGTGGTAACCCGATCTTAAGTCTATCTTAGAGAAACGACGGGAACCCTTCAACTGGTCAAACAAATCATCTATACGGGGCATGGGGTACTTATTTTTAACCGTAGCCCGATTCAACTTCTGATAGTCGATATAAAGTCTCAAGGCACCATCTTTTTTTTTAGCAAAGAGGGTTGGTGCTCCCCACGGTGAAACACTAGGGCGTACGAAGCCCTTATCCAGTAATTTCTAGAGCTGGATCTTCAACTCAACCAACTCGGCTGGGGCAAAACGATAAGGTGCTATAGAAATCGGCGCCGTGCTGGGCACTAAATCAATAGAGAACTCTATCTCTCGGTGAGGTGGCAAACTAACGAGATCCTCAGGAAAGACATCCGAATACTCATAAACCACTCTCGGCAATACAATCTGGGTCTCATCACACTCACCACTCATAAAGCTAGCAAGTAGACCACTAAGCTCACTCCGCCCTCGCGGATCATACACCGGTGGCAATACACTACCAACCCGATCCCCCAAGAAATGGAAACACTCCCCGCTCGGGGTACATACAGTGACCCTCTGGCGGTAGCAATCAATAACTGCCCGGTATGACGATAGCCAGTCCATACTCAAAATAACATCAAAGCCCTTCATGGGCATAACTACAAAAGGAAACGGAAGCTTACGATCGGCGACCTCTATATCACAAGCTCTACATCCATGTTTCAAAATCAGTTCACCCCCAACAAGTGATACTACACAAATAGGAGATGCTAATAGTGCCAACTCCAACTCCAAAACAGATGCAAATGCAGCAGACACAAAGGAATGAGATGCACCCGTATCAATCAATACACTAGCAACCGAGTTACAAAACAGAAAGGTTCCTCTCACAACTAATGGAGCCGACACTAGGTCCTGCGCGGTAATAGCATACACGCGCCCTGTAGGCTCCTGATCCACCTGCTCACCTCTCGGAGCATACGACTGCTGCACAGACTGGGATGACGAAGCTCCCGGATTGGCCCTCGAAGCCTGCACAGACTGAGCTGGCTAAAAACTCTGCGTCTGTCTAGAACCAGACGCTCCCGATGTGGCACCCAACTGCGGGGAAAACCTCTTCAGGTGCCCAGGCTGACCACACTGATAACAAGACAAAGGCTGGCCTCTGCCCTAACTCTGGCTCTGCAGTCTAGCTGAAGAAGAAGCAGCTCTCTGACCTCCTCCCCTCTGTGGGCAAACTGAAGCCTTGTGGCCTAACTGACCACACTTGTAACAGGTGAAAACCCCCTGATTACCTCTCCCCGAGCCTGCACTCAGCACTGGAAAGGTCGATCTAGCAACACCACCCTGAGACTGCTGAGGATTAGTACCCCTCTGTCTCCTGCCATCACCCTGACCATCCTGGCTCCTCTCGGAGCCTCTCTGTCCCTCCTCCTCATGCATCATGATCTCCATATGGGCTGCAACATCAACCAAATGCCCATAATCTCGAATCATAGAACCCCCAACTCTTATCTTGAGGTCGCGCCTCAACCTCTTCTCAAACTCGATGCAACGGCGTTCCCTGGACGCCACAAGTTCAGGTGCGAACCTGGACAAGCTAGTAAAAGCAGCCTCAAACTTGGCCACTGAAGAACTTAACTGAAAAAACTGGCTAAACTGCTCTCTCAACTTCTCCTTGACTGCTGGAGACAGGAACTTCTCCTGGAAGGCACCCACAAAAGCCTCCCAAGGGCCACCAATACGACTCTTCGTGAATTTTCACCACTGACCTGCATCCCCCTTAAGCTGGAAATATAACAACCCTCGTCACTGTTTACCGATTAACCACTGATTACTACTAAACTGAGACCGATTATGATTGGTAACTGAATTGATTAAAGTACTGAACTGATTGACTGAAATCTGGAACTAAATTGATTAAGTATATCTGTTTAATTGTATGTCTATCTGTTGACTGTTTGATTATCTGTTCATGCCTTTGTGTTTAAATTGCGAATTGAAGGCCTTATCGACGGCCGAATCTGAAATTGATTGATGATTTGTGATCCTTAGAATTAATGTGATTTTATGGCATATTCAGTTAAAATGTGATTTGGTATGATTAAACTATATTAAATTAAGCTAAATTGCATTAGGTGGACTTAATTGCCAAAATGCCACTTATTGGCCACTATCTCACACATTTAGAGGCTTGCATACTTTTGACACAAACACACTTCATCAACCATTTGTTGTCTACAACCGACTGTATAGAGAGAGTGAGAGAATTGACTTGATCTTGAGGGTTTGGCTAGAAAACTTGAAGGAAGTGTTAGAGAATTGTCAAATTGAGGTCCTAGACCTTGAATACAAGACCTAAGGTAGTGTAATTACCCTCTTGTTTGTGAATTGAACTTGTTCTTACATGATTCATGTCAAATTTAGTGGATTAAGTCATGAAATAGCTTCACATGTTGAATTATAACTTAATTCATGCATGCATGGTTGTATTGATGAATTTTAAGTTGTTTTCATGGCAAATTGTCACATGCATGTTCATAATTAAGCTTAAGTCCATGATTTCATCTTGTTTTTGGGAATATTGGCTCACAGAACATGAATTGAAGCTTTGAAATGATTTGGATTTCATGCATGTCTTGGTTTAAGCCCATGATTTCATCTTGTCCTTGGGAGAATTGGCTCACTAGAGCATGAAATTGAAGCTTTGAATTGAGTTAAACTCATGCATGTCATGTTTGAAATATTGTTCATGAAAATTGGTTTCAAATTGAGTTTGTTTGAAACACCCTCGGGCTTTGATTTTATAATTGAGCTTTGGAATCATGTTAAATTATGAGTTTTGGGATGTTTTCTGGAAAAATTGGCCCAAGAGGATCCAAATTTATGTTTTAAAAGTTGAATTTGAGCTTGAGGTTCAAATCTGGGAATTCCAGATTTTGAACTCACACTCAAGCGGGGTGAGTGGCGCTCGAGCGTGAAATTCGTGCTCCCAGTACTTTGCACTGTTTTGAAGTCCGCTCGAGCGGAATGATTGACGCTCGAGCGGGACTTTGTGTCTCATGCTCGAGCGGGTGTCGAGCGCCCAATCAAGCGTGATTTTCACCTATCCAGCACTTTTGACTGTTTTGCAAAATGCTCGAGCAAGTAATTCTACGCTCGAGCGGAAACCTTTGTCTGCATGTCCGCTCGAGCGGAGTAACCTACGCTCGAGCGTGAACTTTGTTTTCTGAAAATTCTGAAAATGTTTTCTGAATGCATCTTTGCATCCTCATCCCACCCTAGGCATTCTTAGGCCTAGTTTAAGGCATCTTAATGAGGATATAGATGTAGAACCACACCAAGGCAAATTAGGGATTAAGTTATTATCTTTCCCAACTGTGTAGCTTAGTGTGTGTTCAATCTGTAACTGTGTAGGGTTGGCGACTGGGGACGCGCTCTAGCTTTACTGTAGCCCAGAACTCTGTGTGTAACAACTATGTAAAGATATGTTCAAAATGATTATCTTCTGAACAATTGAACTGTACTGCTTTCTGAACTGATACTGCTAATTGAATGAATGTATGTCCTATATTCCGAACTGTATTGTGGCATCCTTAGCAACTACTGTTTGCTGCTACTGTTACAGAGATCTCTGTCGGTTCCCTTGTTGGAACTACTACTGTTTACTGATTGATGGCCATCATTTACTGTTCGGTCTTTTAAGACCTACTGTTTACTGTACTGTTATGCTAATGGATGTACCACATATGACTGAATGACTGATATACTGAATTAACGAACTGTTTTCATTGCTGTAAGGACATTCATTCTTAACCTCTTTACGCATTATGTTATTCACTGGGTTTTAGCTCATTGCTCATATATATATGTAGGTGTACAGGCACCAGACCGCGGCTAGAAGCATCGTGGTTAAACTCCAGTTTTGTCGAGCCAACCTATGTGCCTCACTGCGAGATTCCAAGCCTGTCAAGTTATGGCTTAGGGGTGTTTTTAATTTCCCCGTCTGTCTCTGTATCTGTTTTGTATAACTGTATAGACTGTTACGGTACTAGTTAATAGGGATTAGGTCCCTGAACTGAATGATTGTATATATGTACATACTGTTCTATACTGTTCATGTATATGTGTGTGAAAAGTCTTTTTGGCGTACAGACAGTCACAGCTCATTGGACATTGTTTATTTACTGTATTGGCTTCCGCCAGGCCCCTGCATTCTGTTTTACTGTATCACTGTTAAGCAGGTCTTTGGTAATCTCGGATTACTAGCCGGTTACGGTGCTAAACCCATAGGGACGAGTTTGGGTCGTGACAGAGTGGTATCAGAGCGATACTGAACCACGAGTTATACGGCACACACGTGTCCAAATGAGCTATAGGGTGTCCTATAAAAGTGATTAGGGCATCACATGAGCATGATAAGTGTGTGGCTATGACATGACTGAATATATGCTAATGTGTGAATCTGTTTAAACAAATGACTGCCTATGTTAACAACTGTTATAACTGCCTATAGTGAAATGGATAATGCGAGAACTGCAAATGAATCTGAATCCTTATCCTCTGAGGCAAGAATGGCAAGACTGGAAAGAATGATGGAAATAATAGGTGAAAGACTAGATCAACAACAGAATCAACAGCCCCCACCTCCTCCTCCGGTACAGCCAGAGCAGAATGTGAATGTTAATGATGGGGACATAATTGCTCTCATCCATAAGTTCAGCAAAATGAAACCGCCCTCCTTCCAGGGAGGCCTTGAACCGTTAAAAGCTGAAGCATGGGTTCTCGAGATAGAAAAATTGTTTGAGGTTTTTCCGTGCTTTGAAGCACATAAAGTGCTGTTGGCCACCTTTACTCTGCAAGAAGAAGCTAGAAGGGGGTGGATGCTTATCCGTGATGACAATACTGTTATGACTTGGGCTCAATTCAAAGGAGCCTTCTTTGAAAAGTATTTCCCTCAGTGTGTCAGGGACAGAAAAGTAACTGAATTTGAACAGCTGAGAGAGGGCACAATGTCCGTTGCTGAATATGAAACGAAGTTCACCGAGCTTGCTAGATATGCACCACAAATGGTTGACACTAACTACAAGAAGGCCAGAAAGTTTGAAGGCGGCCTTAATGTTGCAATATTCGACAGAATAAATGTTCTGAAATTACCAAATTATGTAAATGTTCGTGACTGAGCCTTGATGGCTGAATCGAATATCGAAGCACTGAAAACTGAAACACCAGCGTCTGAATGGCGTGGTAAAAGGCAGGGTTTTAAGTTCAAGAAAGGCAAGCATAACCCATTGAACAAGAAACAGAATACGGGGTCAACAACTAGCCCCAGCAAAGGGAGTGGTTTCATACCACCCTGTTCTGAGTGTGGCAAGAAGCACAAAGGGGTCTGTTACAAAATATCTAGAGCCTGTTATAGGTGTGGCAAGGTGGGCCACATGGTTAAAGACTGCCCCTCTACTCTACAAGCCAATAGTAAAGCTGCACCAAGCGTGGCAGCATCAGCTATTGCACCAAAACCGAACCCCAAAGCTACCAGGAAAGAGCCTATGAGGCAGGGCCGAGTGTTCGCCCTAGTACAGGGAGACGTGCAGAATACCAAGACCGTTGTGTCAGGTATTCTCTCTATTTGTACTCAAAATGCTTATGTACTGATTGATTCGGGGTCTACGCATTCATATGTGTCGCATGTTTTTTCGCGAAAATTGAATAGACCATTAGAACCCATGAATTATCTGTTAGCTGTATCATCACCCATTGGGGGATCTATGACCTGTGCATATATGTACCCTGCTTGTGAAATTATTGTTGGAGATGCACATTTGTTTATTGACTTACTGCCTCTGAACATAGACCATTTTGATGTTATATTGGGAATAGACTGGTTAACGAAATACCATGCTACCATAAACTGTGTAACGAAACAAGTAGTTTTCCGCCCACCGGGTTTTTCCGAATTTGTGTTTAATGGGGTTGGGGTAGTACCTCCTCCGTATTTGATTTCATCTGTGAAAGCTGTTAAATTGATTAGAAAGGGATGTAAGGGATATCTGTGTTCTGTATTGACTGTATCTAGTGATGATCGTGCTAACATGAACAGTATTCCTATAGTCAGAGAATTCCCAGATGTTTTTCCAGATAATCTGCCAGGGGATTTGATTGACAGAGAGATTGAATTTACCGTTGATGTGATTTCGGGGACACAGCCAGTATCTAAAGCTCCTTACCGAATGGCTCCAACTGAACTGAAAGAATTGAAAGTGCAACTGCAAGAACTGCTAGATAAGAAGTTCATCAGGCCTAGCACTTCACCATGGGGCGCTCCTGTTTTGTTTGTGAAAAAGAAAAACGGCTCACTGAGACTGTGTATTGACTGCCGTGAACTGAACAAGGTAACTGTGGAAAATAAATACCCATTACCACGTATTGATGACTTATTTGATCAGTTACATGGTGCTCAAGTTTTCTGAAAGATCGACCTCAGATCAGGATACCATCAGTTGAAAGTTAAACCAGAAGACATTGACAAAACTGCTTTTCGAACGAGGTATGGACATTATGAATTTTTAGTTATGCCTTTCGGAGTTACCAATGCACCTGCTGCATTTATGGACCTCATGAACAGAATCTTTAAACCATACCTTGATGACTTTATTGTAGTATTCATTGATGACATACTGATTTACTCCAAAAGTGTAGAAGAACATGAACATAATCTGAGACTTGCCCTACAGACCCTAAGAGAATAGAAACTTTATGCTAAACTATCTAAATGTGAATTTTGGCTTGATCATGTTATGTTTTTAGGGCATGTTGTTAGCAAAGATGGAATTTCTGTTGATCCACAAAAAATTGAAGCCGTAGTAAACTGGCCTAGAACAACAAACGTGACAAAAGTCCGAAGCTTTTTGGGACTAGCCGGGTATTACAGAAGGTTTGTCAAAGATTTCTCCAAAATTGCCTTGCCGTTGACTCAGTTAACTCTGAAGGGGATATCATTTGACTGGACTGACCAAAGGGAATCAGCATTCCAAGAATTGAAAACTCGACTTGTGACTGCACCAGTTCTTACCCTACCTTCAGGTACGGATGGTTATACTGTATTTAGTAATGCTTCTCATAAGGGTTTGGGGTGTGTTTTAATGCAGAATGGGAGAGTTATTGCTTATGCTTCCCGACAACTGAGACCGCACGAAAAGAACTACCCGACCCATGATCTGGAACTTGCTGTAGTAGTATTTGCACTGAAAATCTGGCGTCACTATCTGTATGGGGCGACATGTGAAGTATATACCGACCATAAGAGTCTGAAATATTTCTTCACACAGAAAGAACAGAACATGAGACAGCGGAGATGGCTAGAACTAATTAAGACTATGACCTACAGATTTTGTACCTTCCGGGAAAAGCCAACACTGTTGCCGATGCACTGAGCCGGAAATCGATTGGAGATTTAGCCTGTTTGCTTACCGGGCAGAAAGAATTACTTTGTGACCTTGAAAAATCTGAAATTGAAATTGTTTTACGAGAACAAGGTGGAACAATAGCTGCTATTTCTACTCAACTAGCACTGATTGAAGAGATTAAAGAGAAACAGCAACTGGATGACTTCTTGAAGAAGATCGTCGAAAAAAAGGAAACTAAACCAAGACCGGGTTTCAAGTTTGAAATTAATGTACTGAAATTTCAAGAAAGACTGTGTGTACCAAATGACTCTGAATTGAAAAGAAGAGTTCTGCAAGAGGGCCACAATTCAAAATTTTCTATCCATCCAGGGAATACGAAAATGTACCAAGACCTGAAACTAAATTTCTGGTGGTCGGGAATGAAGAAAGAAATTGCTGATTTTGTATCGAAATGTCTTCATTGCCAACAAGTCAAAGCCGAACATCAACGACCCGCAGGCTTATTGCAGCCCTTACCGATACCGGAGTGGAAATGGGAGCATATCACCATGGATTTTATTGTGGGATTGCCTCGCTCCAGTAAAGGTATGGACTCAATTTGGGTTATTGTTGATAGACTGACTAAATCTGCTCACTTCTTACATGTTAAGACAATTTATAATGCGGACAAATTGGCTAAACTCTATATTAATGAAATTGTTAGACTGCATGGAGTGCCTGTGTCTATTGTTTCTGACAGGGATTCGAAGTTTACATTGAGATTTTGGCAAAGCTTACAGACTGCATTGGGTACTGAATTGAGACTGAGTAGTGCTTATCATCCTCCGACCGATGGCCAATCCGAAAGGACCATCCAGACTCTGGAGGATTTATTGAGAATGTGTGTCCTTCATTTTCAAGGGAACTGGGAAAGCCATTTGCCCTTAGTTGAATTCGCCTACAACAACAGCTATCATTCAAGTATTGGTATGGCGCCCTTCGAGGCATTGTATGGCAGAAAATGTAGATCTCCGATTTACTGGGCAGAAGTTGGAGATGGGCCTTTGTTTGGGCCCGAGATTGTATACGAAATGACTGAGAAAGTGAAACTGATACAACAGAGACTAAAAACTGCACAGAGCAGACAGAAAAGTTATGCTTATGTCAGAAGGCGAGACAGAGAGTACGAAGTAGGTGATCACATTTTTGTGAAAGTGACACCAATGAAAGGCCAGACTCGTTTTGGAGTCAAAGGCAAGTTAGCGCCGAGATACGTCAGACCATATGAGATAATTGAGAAAATCAATCCGGTGGCGTATCAAGTTGCGCTTCCTCCTGAAATGGAGCATATGCACAATTCTTCCACATTTCTATGTTAAGGGACTACCTCCGGGATCCTTTCCACCTAATAGAGCCTACTCGTGTAGTGCTGAGTGATAACTACACTTACAAGGAACGACCTATTCAGATTATAAACAGACGGATCAAAAAGTTGAGAAACAAAGAGATCCCGTTAGTGAAAGTTGACTGGCAAAACCATGGTGGCGTGTATGCCACTTGGGAGAGGGAAGATGACATGGCTAAAAGATATCCTGAACTGTTTCCACTAAATCCTGTTTTCTTCCAAAACGAATGTAATTCGAGTTTAGAGGACTAAACTCTTTTTAAGGTTTCCATGTGATAGAGCCTGCTCGGGTAGTGTTGAGTGATAACTACACTTACGAGGAACGACCTATTCAGATTATAAACAGACGGATCAAGAAGTTGAGAAACAAAGAGATCCCGTTAGTGAAAGTTGACTGGCAGAACCATGGTGGCGTGTATGCCACTTGGGAGAGGGAAGATGACATGGCTAAAAGATATCCTGAACTGTTTCCACTAAATCCTGTTTTCTTCCAAAACGAATGTAATTCGAGTTTAGAGGACTAAACTCTTTTTAAGGAGGGGAGACTGTAACAGCCCTCGTCACTATTTACCGATTAACCACTGATTACTGCTAAACTGAGACCGATTATGATTGGTAACTGAATTGATGGAAGTACTGAACTGATTGACTGAAATCTGGAACTGAATTGATTAAGTATATCTATTTAATTGTATGTCTATCTGTTGCTGTTTGATTTTCTGTTCATGCCTTTGTGTTTAAATTGCGAATTGAAGGCCTTATCAACGGCCGAATCTAAAATTGATTGATGATTTGTGATCCTTAGAATTAATGTGATTTTATGGCATATTCAGTTAAAATGTGATTTGGTATGATTAAACTATATTAAATTAAGCTAAATTGCATTAGGTGGACTTAATTGCCAAAATGCCACTTATTGGCCACTATCTCACACATTTAGAGGCTTGCATACTTTTGACACAAACACACTTCATCAACCATTTGTTGTCTACAACCGACTGTATAGAGAGAGTGAGAGAATTGACTTGATCTTGAGGGTTTGGCTAGAAAACTTGAAGGAAGTGTTAGAGAATTGTCAAATTGAGGTCCTAGACCTTGAATACAAGACCTAAGGTAGTGTAATTACCCTCTTGTTTGTGAATTGAACTTGTTCTTACATGATTCATGTCAAATTTAGTGGATTAAGTCATGAAATAGCTTCACATGTTGAATTATAACTTCATTCATGCATGCATGGTTGTATTGATGAATTTTAAGTTGTTTTCATGGCAAATTGTCACATGCATGTTCATAATTAAGCTTAAGTCCATGATTTCATCTTGTTTTTGGGAACAATTGGCTCACTAGAGCATCAAATTGAAGCTTTGAAATGATTTGGATTTCATGCATGTCTTGGTTATAGCATGTTCATGAAAAATTGGTTTGAAATTGAGTTGTTTGAAACACCCTCGGGCTTTGATTTTATAATTGAGCTTTGGAATCATGTTAAATTATGAGTTTTGGGATGTTTTCTGGAAAAATTGGCCCAAGAGGATCGAAGTTTATGTTTTAAAAGTTGAATTTGAGCTTGAGGTTCAAATTTGGGAATTCCAGATTTTGAACTCACGCTCGAGCGGGGTGACTGGCGCTCGAGCGTGAAATTCGTGCTCCCAGTACTTTGCACTGTTTTGAAGTCCGCTCAAGCAGAATGATTGACGCTCGAGCGGGACTTTGTGTCTCATGCTCGAGCGGGTGTCGAGCGCCCAATCGAGCGTGATTTTCACCTATCCAGCACTTTTGACTATTTTGCAGAACGCTCGAGCGGGTAATTCTACGCTCGAGCGGAAACCTTTGTCTGCATGTCCGCTCGAGCGGAGTAACCTACGCTCGAGCGTGAACTCTGTTTTTTGAAAATTTTGAAAATGTTTTCTGAATGCATCTTTGCATCCTCATCCCACCCTAGGCATTCTTAGGCCTAGTTTAAGGCATCTTAATGAGGATATAGATGTAGAACCACACCGAGGCAAATTAGGGATTAAGTTATTATCTTTTCCAACAGTGTAGCTTAGTGTGTGTTCAATCTGTAACTGTGTAGGGTTGGCGACTGGGGACGTGCTCTAGCTTTATTGTAGCCCAGAACTCTGTGAGTAACAACTATGTAAAGATATGTTCAAAATGATTATCTTCTGAACAATTGAACTGTACTGCTTTCTGAACAGATACTGCTAATTGAATGAATGTGTGTCCTATATTCTGAACTGTATTGTGGCATCCTTAGCAACTACTGTTTACTGCTATTGTTACAGAGATCCCTGTCGGTTCCCTTGTTGGAACCACTACTGTTTACTGATTGATGGCCATCATTTACTGTTCGGTCTTTTAAGACCTACTGTTTACTGTACTGTTATGCTAATGGATGTACCACATATGACTGAATGACTGATATACTGAATTAACGAACTGTTTTCATTACTGTAAGGACATTCATTCTTACCCTCTTTACGCATTATGTTATTCACTGGGTTTTAGCTCATTGCTCATATATATATGTAGGTGTACAGGCACCAGACCGCGGCTAGAAGCGTCGGGGTTAAACTCCAGTTTTGCCGAGCCAACCTATGTGCCTCACTGCGAGGTTCCGAGCCTGTCAAGTTATGGCTTAGGGGTGTTTTTAATTTCCCCGTCTGTCTCTGTATCTGTTTTGTATAACTGTATAGACTGTTACGGTACTGGTTAATAGGGCTTAGGTCCCTGAACTGAATGATTGTATATATGTACATACTGTTCTGTACTGTTCATGTTTATGTGTATGAAAAGTCTTTTTGGATTACAGACTGTCACAGCTCATTGGACATTGTTTATTTACTGTATTGGCTTCCGCCATGCCCCAGCACTCTATTTTACTGTATCACTGTTAAGCAAGCCTTCGGTAATCTCGGATAACTGGCCGGTTACGGTGCTAAACCAATAGGGACGGGTTTGGGTCGTGACAGGAAAGATGCCAAGGTCACTTTCAACGCTCCGTCCTCGATGCCAAGCATCTCAAACATCTTACTCATCTGCTCTAACCACTCATCAGCCTTAAGTGGCTCTTTCGAATCTCCAACAAACTCATCCGGATTAGACCGGAAAAACTCCCTCTTCAAGAAGGAAGGCCCTGCCTCAACAACCTGGGCCTGCACTGGAGCCTGAACTGGATTCTCAGCTCTGAGAATACCCATAGACTTCCTCAAAGCATCAGCTATCCCACGGGCCAAGTCGCCCATAGCCTGCTGACCTGCTGGCTCGGCCACATTAGCCTGACCAACCCCCTCCTGCATTACCGGAATAGCATCCGGTAAAGGCATCTCCTGCCTACCACGCCTACCTCCACGTCCTCTTCCTCGTCCTGACATCCTAATAAAGGTAACAAGGAACATTAGCACATTCATAAATGTGCCGGAGCTAAACACTCGCGTCCTAGTATATGGACAACCGTAATTCACTCCACGTAAGCACATAAACACATTAGCACTTACGAATTTCATTTCCTGATAATGATAGTCCCGAGGCGTTGCTAGAGTTCTAGTTAGAAACAACATTGATCAAGTGCCTTTCCAACAAGACTCCCAGAAACCCAAGGATCCAATCAACATCCTAGAAACTAAATTCCATACCCACATAGTCACATAAGCATGTTATCAAATAAACACATAATGTCACACATAAGTCTCTAACAAGCGAGACAAACCCATTGTGGTACTAACCACTTCCCACGTACCCAAAGTATTCGAACCCGGTACGCTCTGATACCAAGTTGTCCCGCCCTCAAAATAATAACAGTAAAACCCATCAATTTAGACATGCATTGATACAAGGAATAAATATCAATCTATTCATCAGAGTAATTCTTTGCAAAAAGTATTACGTGTTAACAACAAAAGCAAATGCCCTACGGGCTTACAGCTTTCCAAGTTAACACTTGGTTACAAAAAGGAGAGTACTAACTCAAATACACATTAAGCCCTTGGCTTGAAATTACATGTAATACATTAAAAGATAACCAAAAACAAAAGTCTGCCTGCCCCTAGCCTCCCAAGCTATGTCCTTGGAGGTGGCATGCTACCTGTACCTGAAAATGATATCCCATATAGGGTGAGCCACAGCCCAGTAGAAATATACTAAACCAGCTATGAACAATGACTAAAAGATTAGCAGTTGATAGATGGTCAACACAGATACATCCACTTATCACATTCCAGTTTCATGACATTAAGTCCATGTTACATTTCGTTTCCCATTTCTTTTTCAACTTTGAGTTTGAAAACAAGGCTCAACACCTAGCCAAATAACTCAATGAGATTAAGACTCATCTTTAAAACACTTTCGAAATTCATGATGGATACACACTTTAATACTGTATCAATAACACATAAACCATTTCCACACTTTACGAAAGATACACATTTTGGTGCTGTATCAACATAACAACTTCTATACTTCACAATTGATAACGATATACATTTTAGTGCTATATCAAATCAATTCGAACACTTCCATAATCAACACTTGATACACATTGTAATGCTGTATCAATGTCACACAAAATCCGGTTCAGAGGTCCATCTCCTATTTTCCCCTAAACCGTGGAGTACATCCCTTATCTCCTCCCATACAACACATGTATATAAACATAGATCATATACAATCAACCAATACATAAAGTTAATGTATTATTCCAACTGCTATATTCGATAGCATACACAATTGATTAGTTTTAGTTTGCCTAATCATCATACATTGTCTACAACAATCACGACTATCCTCCACCGATAGCCCAAAACAGTTATTTCTAAACAGAAAATAAATGCACCAAATGGATATATTATCAACATTTCAACTAGGTGAGCGATAAATGAATCCAACTACACCCTTTAATCCCATACATTTCCAATTTCAACATTCTCAATTCAATTCTTCATTTCTCTAAATTAATTATACAAATTAATTTAACTATGTAATTAGGGCATTTTTCCCACAAGTTACATAACAACCCTAAGGTTCCATTTCCATCCATAATCCATCATTTAACTCGTTTCTCTATGCCCAAACGTGCATATTGGTTTATTATAAATAAAACCCCATCTTTCGTAAAATTACACAAAAGACCCAAACTTTCTTAAAATTACCCAACAACCCCCAACATATCAAAATGCTAAAATTCAAAGACAAAGCTCATAAAGAGGAGTAGGGTATCCCTACCTCGAAGTTTGAGCCCGAACGGAGAAGGAGAAGAAAACGAAAATGCTCCAAACACTAAATTTTTCGGATGAAAGTGTAGCCCTCGACGATCCCCACAACTTTTACAAAGGCCCAAGGTGAGGAAATCACTCCTACTAGATCAATACCTAGAGAGAAGGTAAGGTTTTAGAGAGAGGGGCTCTCAAATCTGAGTTTGGGAAAGTAAGAGAGAGAAAGAGAAAGAGTGTTGAAAAAGTGATCCAAAAAGTTAGATCTCGGATTGATATACACGTCGCCCTGCTCGAGCGTAGAACTCCCCGCTCGAGCGTCAAATACAGACACATGCTCGAGCTTCCAAACCCCCGCTCGAGCGCCGGATACACGCTTCCAGAACTTTTACAAAACCAGGTCCCCGCTCAAGCGTAAAACCCCCCGCTCGAGCGTCACACAGAAACTCCAGCTTGAGCGTCCAAACGCCCGCTCGAGCGTGCAAAACTGCAGAGGAAATACTAGGAGATGGAAAAATACGCTCGAGTGTCGAAACTCTCGCTCGAGCGGATAAACAACAACGAAGGGCCCGCTCGAGCGTGAAGGCCAAAATCTGGGCATCTACTTTTGGTTCCTAAGTTCAACCAACCTGTTTTAAACCTAGCCAACACAACCCAAGACTCAAATACAAGGAGTAAAGGATGTAAACAAGACATACACAACAATCAACTCCACGGAACCTATGTCCGAATACAACAATTTAAGAAAAGTGAAACCGGGATCGATATAACATCCCCCCTTAAAGAATTTCGTCCCCGAAATTAGGCACAGGTTTTCAAAAACAAGTTTTTCCCCATTTAAACAATGTTACAATTCAACATTCAATAACTCGACCCATTACCGGTCATTCCATCTCTTATGAAGAGGCATTCCACAATATGTAAAACAACATATATTTCAACCTGCATTAACATTTTGCATTTTCCTTCCACTCCCAACAATTTCATATCATAACTAATGTTCATGATACATTTCCATTTCTATAATACATTCAACATATACAATGTTACATTAAACTTCCATATTGAGGCAAGTTCCAAAACATACTTCCATAAACCAAAACATTTTCAATGTTTTACAACTCAAGACATATATAATGCTCTTAAAGTTCGATAATATTACAAGATCTAAATACATGATTACACATCAACAAACATGTCCAGATATTTCTCACGGACTTCCAACTCATGTTCCCAAGTGGCTTCCTCCAGTCCGTGATGTTTCCACAAAACTTTTACCAAGGGGATGGTCTTGTCTCACAAGACCTGATCCCACCTATCCAAGACCCGAACCGGTCTCTCCTCATACGAGGCATCCTCATCTACCTCCAAGTCGGTCCAGTCTAATACATGCGATGGATCCAGCTCATACTTCCGAAGCATACTCACATGAAATACGTCATGCACCCCGGACAACTGCGGTGGCAAGGCCAAACGATAAACAACTTCCCCAACCCTCTCAAGGATATCAAAGGGACCAATAAACCGAGGGGATAACTTCCCACTCTTCCCAAACCTCATCAATCCCCGCCTAGGTGATATCTTTAGAAAGACATGATCACCCACCTCAAATATCAACGGTCTCCTCCTACGGTCGGCATAAGATTTCTGACGACTCTGGGCTGTAACAAGCCTCCAACGGATAAGCTCAACTTTCTCCGTCATTTTCCCCACTAACTCCGGACCCAACAAAGGTGCATCACCCACCTCGGCCCAACAAACTAGAGACCTACACGGTCGGCCATGCAAGGCCTCAAACGGTGCCATACCGACACTAGGCTGGAAACTGTTGTTGTAGGCAAACTCCACCAAGGGCAAGTGCCTCTCCCACGTCCCACTAAAGTCAAGGACACAACCCCGAAGCATATCCTCAAGGATCTGAATAGTATGCTCGGACTGCCCGTCAGTCTGCGGATGATAAGCTGTACTAAAGGTCAACTTAGTTCCCAAGACACTCTGCAAACTCTGCCACAACCTAGCAGTAGAACGAGGATCTCTATCTGAGACGATCGTCACTGGGACCCCGTGTAACCTCACTATGTCCCGGATATACAAGTCGGCAAGGTGATCTATCGAATCTCTCACGCGTATAGGGATAAAGTGCGCCGACTTAGTCAACCGGTCTACAACCACCCAAATAGCATCACTACCCCGCTGAGTCCTCGGAAGACCTACAACGAAGTCCATAGTGGCATGCTCCCACTTCCACTCGGCAATAGGCAAGGGCTGTAACAAACCCGCTGGCCTCTGATGCTCGGCCTTCACTTGCTGGCAAGTAAGGCACTTAGACACGAAAACTGCCACATCTCTCTTCATACCCCGCCACCAAAACTGGCGACCCAAATCACGATACATCTTAGTGCATTCTGGATGCACCGCAAGGCACGAATGATGCAAATCTCGGAGTACCTCCCCTCGGCAAGACTCCGGCACAAACAAACGGTCTCGGTATCTCACACTCAGGTCGGGATACACCGTTAAACCCTTCTCAACCTTCCCACTGGAGATCTTCTCTCTGAGGGACTCTACCTCAAGGTCACCTCTCTGTGCCTCTGACACTCGTGTCACAAGTGTAGGCTGCGCAACAACAGAAAACAAAGCCGCAGCCTCAACAGATTCGCCTAGAAGCAAATCAAACTCACCAAGTGCCTCCAACATCTCCCACTCTCGGATGGTAATACAAGCTACATCACCAATGGATTTTCTGCTAAGGGCATCGGCCACAACATTGGCCTTCCCCGGATGATAATGCAACTCGAAGTCATAATCCCCAATAAACTCCATCCACCTCCTTTGCCTCAAGTTCAAGTCTTTCTGTGTGAACAGATATTTTAGACTCTTGTGATCCGAGAACACCTCGAATCTCTCACCATAGAGGAAGTGCCTCCAAATCTACAAAGCAAAGATCATTGCTGCTAACTCTAGGTCATGCGTAGGGTAATTCTTCTCGTGTATTTTCAACTGACGTGAGCCATAAGCTACCACTTTCCTCTCTTGCATCAACACACAACCCAAACCCTCTCGTGAGGCATCACAATAGACTGCATAACCCAACCCTCTCTCCGGAATAATCAAAACTGGAGCGGCGGTTAATCTAACTTTCAACTCTTGGAACGACTTTTCACAAGTCTCACTCCACACAAATTTGACTCCCTTCCGAGTCAATCTAGTCAACGGCGAAGCTAGCCTGGAGAAATCCCTCACAAACCGGCGGTAATACCCAGCTAATCCCAGAAAACTGCGGATCTCAAACACACTCTTCGGCTGTGCCCAATCTTGCATTGCCTCAGTTTTGGATGTATCAACAGACACCCCTTCTCCGGAAACCACATGGCCTAAGAACTTGACTTCTCCTAGCCAAAACTCACACTTTCCAAACTTGGCATATAGTCTATGGGCTCTAAGTAACTCAAGCACCACTCTCAGGTATTCCTCGTGCTCCTCCTCAGAAGGTTAGATGAGAATGTCGTCCACAAAAACGACCACAAAGCGATCTAAGAATTTCCGGAATATCTGGTTCATCAAATCCATAAAGACTGCCGGTGCATTGGTGAGCCCAAAAGGCATCACCAGAAACTCGTAATGGCCATACCACGTATAGAATGCCATTTTCGGAATATCCTCCTCCCTGACCCTCAACTGGTGGTAACCCGATCTTAAGTCTATCTTAGAGAAACAACGGGAACCCTTCAACTGGTCAAACAAATCATCTATACGGGGTATGGGGTACTTGTTTTTAACCGTAGCTCGATTCAACTTTCGATAGTCGATACAAAGTCTCAAGGCACCATCTTTCTTTTTAGCAAAGAGGGTCGGTGCTCCCCATGGTGAAACACTAGGGCGTACGAAGCCCTTATCCAGTAATTCCTGGAGCTGGATCTTCAACTCAACCAACTCGGCTGGGGCAAAACGATAAGGTGCTATAGAAATCGGCGCCGTGTCGGGCACTAAATCAATAGAGAACTCTATCTCTCGGTGAGGTGGCAAACTAACGAGATCCTCGGGATAGACATCCGAATACTCATAAACCACTCTCGGCAATACAATCTGAGTCTCATCACACTCACCACTCATAAAGCTAGCAAGTAGACCACTAAGCTCACTCCGCCCTCGCGGATCATACACCGGTGGCAATACACTACCAATCCGATCCCCCAAGAAATGAAAACACTCCCCGCTCGGGGTACAAACAGTGACCCTCTGGCGGTAGCAATCAATAACTACCCGGTATGACGATAGCCAGTCCATACCCAAAATAACATCAAAGCCCTTCATGGGCATAACTACAAAAGGAAACGGAAGCTTACGATCAGCGACCTCTATATCACAACCTCTACATCCGTGTTTCAAAATCAGTTCTCCCCAATAGGTGATACTACACAAATAGGAGATGCTAATAGTGCCAACTCCAACTCCAAAACAAATGCAAATGCAGCAGACACAAAGGAATGAGATGCACCCGTATCAATCAACACATTAGCAACCGAGTTACAAAACAGAAAGGTACCTCTCACAACTGATGGAGCCGGCACTAGGCCCTGTGCGGTAATAGCATGCACGCGCCCTGTAGGCTCCTGATCCACCTGCTCACCTCTCGGAGCATACGACTGCGGCACAGACTGGGATGACGAAGCTCCAGGATTGGCCCTCGAAGCCTGCAGAGACTGAGCTGGTTGAAAACTCTGCGTCTGTCTAGAACCAGACGCTCCCGATGTGGCACCCAACTGTGGGGAAAACCTCTTCAGGTGCCCAGGCTGACCACACTGATAACAAGACAAAGGCTGGCCTCTGCCCTAACTCTGGCTCTGCGATCTAGCTGAAGAAGAAGCAACTCTCTGACCTCCTCCCCTCTGTGGGCAAACTGAAGCCTTGTGGCCCAACTGACCACACTTGTAACAGGTGAAAACCCCCTGATTACCTCTCCTCGAGCCTGCACTCGGCACTGGAAAGGTCGATCTAGCAACACCACCCTGAGACTGCTGAGGGTTAGCACCCCTCTGCCTCCTGCCATCACCCTGACCATCCTGGCTCCTCTTGGAGCCTCTATGTCCCTCCTCCTCATGCATCATGATCTCCATATGGGCTGTAGCATCAACCAAACGCCCATAATCTCGAATCATAGAACCCCCAACTCTTATCTTGAGGTCGCGCCTCAACCTCTTCTCAAACTCGATGCAACGGCGTTCCTCGGACGCCACAAGTTTATGTGCGAACCTGGACAAGCTAGTAAAAGCAGCCTCAAACTCGGCCACTGAAGAACTCAACAGAAAAAACTGGCAAAACTGCTCTCTCAACTTCTCCCTGACTGCTAGAGACAGGAACTTCTCCTGGAAGGCATCCACAAAAGACTTCCAAGTGCCACCAATACGACTCGTCGTGAATTTCCACCACTAACCTGCATCCCCCTTAAGCTGGAAAGATGCCAAGGTCACTTTCAATGCTCTCCGTCCTCGATGCCAAGCATCTCAAACGTCTTACTCATCTGCTCTAACCACTCATCAGCCTTAAGTGGCTCTTTCGGATCCCCAACAAACTCATCCGGATTACACCGGAAAAACTCTCTCTTCAAGAAGGAAGGCCCTGCCTCAACAACCTGGGCCTGCACTGGAGCCTGAACTGGATTCTCAGCTTTGAGAATACCCATAGACTTCCTCAAAGCATCGGCTATCTCACGGGCTAAGTCGCCCATAGCCTGCTGACCTGCTGGCTCGGCCACATTGGCCTGACCAACCCCCTCCTGCATTGCCGGAATAGCATCCGGTAAAGGCATCTCCTGCCTACCACGCCTACCACGTCTACCTCCACGTCCTCTTCCTCATCCTGACATCCTAATAAAGGTAACAAGGAACATTAGCACATTCATAAATGTGCCGGAGCTAAACACTCGCGTCCTAGTACACGGACAACCGTAATTCACTCCACATAAGCACATAAACACATTAGCACTTACGAATTTCATTTCTGGATAATGATAGTCCCGAGGCGTTGCTAGAGTTCCAGTTAGAAACAACATTGATCAAGTGCCTTTCCAACAAGACTCCCAGAAACCCAAGAATCCAATCAACATCCTAGAAACTAAATTCCATACCCACATAGTCACATAAGCATGTTATCAAATAAACACATAATGTCACACATAAGTCTCTAACAAGCGAGACAAACCCATTGTGGTACTAACCACTTCCCACGTACCCAAAGTATTCGAACCCGGTACGCTCTGATACCAAGTTGTCACTCCCTCAAAATAATAACATTAAAACCCATCAATTTAGACATGCATTGATACAAGGAATAAATATCAATCTATTCATCAGAGTAATTCTTTGCAAAAAGTATTACATGTTAACAACAAAAGCAAATGCCCTACGGGCTTATAGCTTTCCAAGTTAACACTTGGTTAGAAAAAGAAGAGTACTAACTCAAATACACATTAAGCCCTTGGCTGGAAATTACATGTAATACATCAAAAGATAACCAACAACAAAAGTCTACCTGCCCCTATCTTCCCAAGCTATGTCCTTGGAGGTGGCATGCTACCTGTACCTGAAAATGATATCCCGTATAGGGTGAGCCGCAGCCCAGTAGAAATACACTAAACCAACTATGAACAATGACTAAAAGATTAGCAGTTGATAGATGGTCAACACAGATACATCCACTTATCACATTCCGATTTCATGACATTAAGTCCATGTTACATTTCGTTTTCCATTTCTTTTTCAACTTTTAGTTTGAAAACAAGGCTCAACACCTAGCCAAATAACTCAATGAGATTAAGACTCATCTTTAAAACACTTTCGAAATTCATGATGGATACACACTTTAATACTGTATCAATAACACATAAACCATTTCCACACTTTACGAAAGATACACATTTTGGTGTTGTATCAACATAACATAGAATCACTTCTATACTTCACAATTGATAACGATATACATTTTAGTGCTATATCAAATCAATTCGAACACTTCCATAATCAACACTTGATACACATTGTAGTGCTGTATCAATGTCACACAAAATACGATTTAGAAGTCCATCCCCTATCTTCCCCTAAACCATGGAGTACATCCCCTATCTCCTCCCATACAACACATGTATATAAACATAGATCATATACAATCAACCAATATATAAAGTTAATGTATTATTCCAACTACTATATTTGATAGCATACATAATTGATTAGTTTTAGTTTGCCTAATCATCATACATTGTCTACAACAATCACGACTATCCTCCACCGATAGCCCAAAACAGTTATTTCTAAACAGAAAATAAATGCACCAAATGGATATATTATCAACATTTCAACTAGGTGAGCGATAAATGAATCCAACTACACCCTTTAATCCCATACATTTCCAATTTCAACATTCTCAATTCAATTCTTCATTTCTCTAAATTAATTATACAAATTAATTTAACTATGTAATTAGGGCATTTTTCCCACAAGTTACATAACAACCCTAAGGTTCCATTTCCATCCATAATCCATCATTTAACTCGTTTCTCTATGCCTAAACATGCATATTGGTTTATTATAAATAAAACCCCATCTTTCGTAAAATTACACAAAAGACCCAAACTTTCTCAAAATTACCCAACAACCCCCAACATATCAAAATGCTAAAATTCAAAGACAAAGCTCATAAAGAGGAGTAGGGTATCCCTACCTCGAAGTTTGAGCCCGAACGGAGAAGGAGAAGAAAACGAAAATGCTCCAAACACATTTTTTGGATAAAAGTGTAGCCCTCGACGATCCCCACAACTTTTACAAAGGCCCAAGGTGAGGAAATCACTTCTACTAGATCAATACCTAGAGAGAAGGTAAGGTTTTAGAGAGAGGGGCTCTCAAATCTGAGTTTGGGAAAGTAAGAGAGAGAAAGAGTGTTGAAAAAGTGATCCAAAAAGTTAGATCTCAGATTGATATACACGTTGCCCCGCTCGAGTGTGGAACTCCCCATTCGAGCGTCAGACACAGACACGCGCTCGAGCGTCCAAACCCCCGCTCGAGCGCCGGATACACGCTTCCAGAACTTTTACAGAACCAGGTCCCCACTCGAGCGTAAAACTCCTCCCTCGAGCGTCACACACAAACTCCAGCTCGAGCGTCCAAAATTGCAGAGGAAATACTGGGAGATGGAAAAATACGCTCGAGGGTCGAAACTCCCGCTCGAGCGGATAAACAACAATGAAGGGCCCGCTCGAGCATCAAAAGCCCCGCTCAAGCGTGAAGGCCAAAATCTGGGCATCTACTTTTGGTTCCTAAGCTCAACCAACCTGTTTTAAACCTGCCCAACACAACCCAAGACTCAAATACAAGGAGTAAAGGATGTAAACAAGACATACACAACAATCAACACCACAGAACCTATGTCTGGATACAACAATTTAAGAAAAGGGAAACCGGGATCGCTATATTCTCGGACCATAAGAGTTTGAAGTATCTGTTTACACAGAGAGACTTAAATTTGAGGCAGAGAAGATGGATGGAGTTCATTGAGGATTATGAGTTTGAGTTGCACTATCACCCGGGAAAGGCCAATGTTGTGGCCGATGCCCTTAGTAGGAAATCCATTAGTGATGTAGCTTGTATAGCCATCTGGGAGTTGGGTGCACTTGGCGAGTTTGATTTACTTCTGGGCGAATCCGTTGAGGCTGCGGCCTTGTTTTCTGTTGTTGCGCAGCCTACACTTGTGAATCGAGTGTTAGAGGCACAGATAGGTGACCTTCAGGTAAAATCCCTTCGAGAGAAGATCTCCAGTAGGAAGGCTGAGAAGGGTTTGTCTGTGTATCCCGACCTGAGTGTGAGATACCGAGACCGTTTGTTTGTACCGGAGTCTTGCCGAGAGGAAGTGTGACGCCCCGATTCTACATTATAGGTTGCAGTCAAGGGAGAGTCACTAGTGAGTCCTATGGCCAATAACCAAGTAAGATCCCAGATCACCGGAGGAGTCAAAATAGCCTCCCTTCTAAGTCCAGCTTTCTTAGGCAGCGCACTGCCTTTTTGACAGATCTTACAAGGCATTGACACTAGGTCTCATAAGCAATGGTAAGGTTCATACATAGAATATAAATACATAACAACCACAATTATACTTGATTCAAAAGATTGTTCCATTACATTACATCCCAAAAAGAAAGTTTTAAACTTCAAATGAGTCTTACAAAATATCCAAAAGGAAGCTTCTAATATTCTAGGATAGCCAAAAGTCTTCAAAGGTTTCAGGTTCGACGTCTCCAGCTATGAGTTCCTCTTCATCACCTGGCATGATACGCCGTGAGCTTTGAATGCCCAGTAAACACACACACACACCCCGTCCCTTTTTCCCAGTCCAATACACAATCACAATTATAACATCAACTAGTAAAGCATGATATTCAAATAAATAAGTAAAGAGTTAAGTCAGATGTTAGTAAACTAGAAATCCCCCAAACAGATTTCGTCCTCCCAATCACAAGAATCGGACGCGGATTATTCGGTATGCCCCCTCTTTTGCTGCTTTGTTGCAGAACTAACCTCGGATGCCTACCAACGGTTATATACCGCGTAGCGCCAACCACAGGGCCTCAAAAGAGACGGTAAAAATAGGGCCTTGCCCAAATCCCTCCTTACACCAAGCTATCTAGGGTTCGAATACAACCGCTCCGTTCAAGGATTTCGAAAACCACTCGCACAAGACTTTAACTTTCGAATAGGGAACGCATCCCAACAATCCATATATCACATATTATCATCTTTTCAAGACTCAAGTGCTCGAAAACCCAATACCCTCCCAATTTGGTTTCCCGCTGAGTTAGATATTTTACATCAAGGTTAGACAACTTAACCAGATAAAAATGTCCACACAAGCATGCATCCATAAGGTGAAGAAGATAAAGAACATAACATAACACATACAATATCATGCCAAGATATGATCATAAGCTAATAAACATTTTTATGAATACAAGGGCATAAAACATCCATGCATAACAAATTTTCCAGATTTAGCATCACATAAAGATTAAAATGAAAGGACTATTTTAGATTTTCCACCAGACTTGGTCTTCCTATGGTTCGTAGAGGATTTGATCTAGTTTCTAGAGCATTTTTCGGAAATGGGATTACTTTTCTAGATTTTAAGTTATTTAGAAAATAGTCCAGTGCTGTCCAGAATCTGTCCAGATCCGTCAACCGTTACGAAAACTTGATTTTATTGCAAAGCGCTTAATGGTTTTCAATGAAAACAATTTTAGTTGAAAGCTAACTCCTTAAGGAAGGTTTTGACATAAAATAGAGGTCCATAATAGTTTTCCAAATTTTTCTGGAATTTTTGAAAGTGGGCTGCAAAAACAGGTTCTAAGGTAGACTGTCCAAAACATGAAGATTTGTGAGAAAAGGGTTCCACCAAGGGAATGTTTTCATTTATATTGTGAAGAAAACATGCTGACTAACATATATTTACTCAGAAAGTTTGCTTGAAAGTGTGCCTTGGAAAGTTGCGAGATTGGTAATAAAAGAGGATGGTTTTGTGCCAAAAAGGGGAAAATATAACAGAGATGGAATAAATACTCAAATCTTAGTATTTTTAACATAAGAACTCTTTAATGACAGATCTGAAACACATTATTTAGAGACATGTATTGAAAGAAGGAAAATAAAAGAGAAGTTGTGTTTGTGGCTTACTTGCTAATTTTGCACAAGAATGCTCTCTTCTCCCTTCCTCTTCTTCTCTAGACTCCTTTCTCTCTTGCTCTCCTCCCTCCTTCTAACCGAATGTGTGTGTGGGTGAGTGTGTTATGTGTGTTTGCAAGCTAGGGGGTGTGTTGGTATTTATAGACAAACCTTTGAGGCAAAAAGTCTAAAAAGTCCCTTAGTTGGAAATGGATGGAAAGGTTAGGATTTGTTTGGATTCTAAGGAAATGGAAGGGATTTGGGAGGCTTGGTCAATGATTTAGGCAACACTTAGTTAAAAGGGAACTAGTTTTGGAATTAGCACCCTAGGTCTAGGCACTAGGTTGGTGGTTTTTCCTAGAAGTTCATGATGATGTTTCTTGGAAATTGATTTCTCACTTTCTTCTAGGAAGGCTAGGCATAGGGAAGGGTGAAGGGAAATTTTTTTTATTTATTTTATGTCCTAGACACATTCCTCAAGGTGTACACACACACACACACACACACACACATATATATATATATATATATTACAAGATTGATGGTACTTCAAGGTACAAGGTACAAATACTAGTTTGGGGTAAATTTAGAATTTAAATAAAGAAGTGAGTGCTGAATTAACTCATGATTGGAACCTTACTTATGTAGAATTAATTAAATTAGGCTAAGGAACCTAATTAGGCTAGGATATTCTTGTTCCGATAAAAATTAAAAATGCTAATTGGCAAGATTCGAAATAATTTAAGAAACTAAGGGGCTTTAAGGAAATAATTCAAATGTAAGGGGGTTTTTTTTTTTTTTTAAGAAAATACATTTTTCCATGGCTTCACATTAAATGTAATGAAATGAGGAGGATTAGAACCTTAATCATGTATTTAATTATGATCTAGTTAGGTCTAGGACTAATGTAAATATCTTCTAGTTAGAAGTACAACACATATATAGCAAATCTTTATAGGTACAAAAGTCATTATTGCTCCAAGATTTCAAGAGATTTTAAAGTACAATTGATTATAGTCTAGGGGGGTATGATGGCTAGCCATGTGATGGTGAATTGATGGACATGTTATATATATATTTTTGTACAAATCTTGGAAATTGTAAAATATATTTTAAAAAAGATTTTTGGGTAAAAGTGTATATATATAAATATATAATAGTACTTGTTTGGGGTCAATTTGTGATTTAATAAAAATGTGCGGGCTTGGGTTCAATTAAAGTATCTATTTCAAGTGTAAAATAATTCAATTTGTATTATCTTGCTTTGAATTTAAAGGTAAATAACCGAACGATGACTGTAAAAATCGAAAGTTAAGGTTTAGAGCGCTTAATCTAAAATTTGAGAGTTATGTAATTAATATTAGAGTGTTAGAAGTGATCCCTAAGCTTCCAGGATCGATTAGGGTTTGTATGGGTTCGCCCGTGATGCGTTTTCAGTTCTAGGGCTTAATTTGCGATTAATCGACGAACTAAGGGCTTTATTATAATAATTCAAAATTTAGGGACCTAATAAGGTTTACAAAAAAGTCAGGGGACTCACAGGAAGTACTCCGAGAGTTTCACCATTCACGCCTTGCAGTGCATTCGGGAGGCACCAAGATGTATCGTGATTTGGGACGCCAATTTTGGTGGCGAGGTATGAAGAGAGATGTGGCAGTTTTCGTATCGAAGTGCCTTACTTGTCAACAAGTGAAGGCCGAATATCAGAGGCCAGCGGGTTTATTGCAACCCTTGCCTATTGCCGAGTGGAAGTGAGAGCATGTCACTATGGACTTCGTTGTAGGTCTTCCGAGGACTCAGCGAGGTAGTGATGCTATTTGGGCGGTTGTAGACCGGTTGACTAAGTCGGCGCACTTTATCCCTATGCGCATGAGAGATTTGGTAGATCATCTTGCCGACTTGTATATTTGGGACATAGTGAGGTTGCACGGGGTCCCAGTGTCGATCGTCTCTGATAGAGATCCTCGTTTTACTACTAGGTTGTGGCAGAATTTGCAGAGTGCCTTGGGTACTAGATTGACCTTTAGCACAGCTTATCATCCTCAGACTGACGAGCAATCCGAGCGTACTATTCAGATCTTTGAGGATATGCTTCGAGGTTGCGTCCTTGACTTTAGTGGGACATGGGAGAAGCACTTGCCCTTGGTAGAGTTTGCCTACAACAACAGTTTTCAGTCGAGTATCAGTATGGCACCGTTTGAAGCCTTGTATGGCCGACCGTGTAGGTCTCCTGTTTATTGGGCCGAGGTGGGTGATGCACCTTTGTTGGGCCCGGAGTTGGTTCGAGAAACGACGGAGAAAGTTGAGCTTATCCGTAAGAGGCTTGTTATAGCCTAGAGTCGTTAAAAGAGTTATGCCGACCGTAGGAGGAGGCCTTTGGCATTTGAGACGGGTGATCATGTTTTTCTGAAAATATCACCTAGGCGGGGTTTGATGAGGTTTGAGATGAGTGGGAAGTTGTCCCCTCGGTTTATTGGTCCTTTTGAGATCCTTGAAAGGATTGGCGAGGTTGCCTATCGCTTGGCTTTGTCGTCGCAGTTGTCCGGAGTACATGACGTGTTTCATGTCAGTATGCTTTGGAAGTATGAGCCAGATCCATCCCATGTGCTGGATTGGACCGATTTGGAGGTTGACGAGGATATCTCGTATGAGGAGAGACCGGTTCGGGTCTTGGATAGGCGGGATCAAGTCTTGCGAGGCAAGACCATTCCCTTGGTGAAAGTTTTGTGGAAACATCACGGAGTGAAGGAAGCCACTTGGGAACGTGAGGTGGATGTCCGTGACAAATATCCGGATTTGTTTGTAAATGTTTAACCATGTATTGGGATTCTATAATATTGATGAACTTTAAGAGCATTAAATATGTCTTACGTTATAGAACATTGTATATGTTTTGGTTTATGGGAGTATTTTGAAACTTGCCTTATAATGGAAGTTTAATGTAACATTGCATATGCTAAATGTATTGTAGAAATGAAAATATATCATGACTATTGAATATGATATAAAATTGTGAAATTGTGTTGAAATTGGTAAATTTCAAGGGAAAACATGCTTATAATGCATATTGGGTATATATTGTGATTTGCCTCTTGAAAAGAGATGGAATGACTGTTAATGGGTCAGGTTGCCGAATATTTGAGTTGTAATACTGTTGAGAATTGAGAAAATCATGTTTTTGAAAAACTTGTACTTAATTTCGGGGATGAAATTCTTTAAGGGGGGAGGTTATAGCGGTCCCGGTTTCCCTTCCTTTGATTGTTGTATTCCGGACTTAGGTTCCGTGGAGTTAGTGGTTGTATATCTTGTTGTTATCCTTTAATTCCGCGTGTTTGAGTTTTAGGATGTATTGGGCGTGTTTCGAACAAGTTGGCTGAGCTTTTGTCCCATTCCTTGTTGCCCAGAATTTTGGTGGTACGCTCGAGCGGGTCATCTTGCGCTCGAGCGAAGTTTACACACTCTCAGCATTTCGTGCCCCTGCAAAACTTCTGCAGGTGGGTTTTTCACGCTCGAGTGGGTTTCCTTACGCTCGAGCAGGTCGCGCTCGAGCAGGTGTTCAATGCTTGTAAAACTACTGGAAGATAGTAATCTACGCTCGAGTGGGCTTTTCTTTGCGCTCGAGCGGGTGTATTTTGTTTTTGTGTCTGACGCTCGAGCGGGTCATTCTGCGCTCGAGTGGGTCTAGTTTTTGTGCTTGACGCTCGAGCGAGTCATGCGTATATCAGTTGACAACTTGGTCTTTTTAGCTCACTTTTTACACTTCCTCTGTCTCTCTCTCATACTTTTCAAAAACCAGATATGAGAGCTTCTCTCATTACTTCCCACCTTCTCTCTAGGGTTTCATCTCACTTTAGTGTGTTTCTACCCTAAGTCCTTTGTAAGAAAGATAGAGGGTGGCTTGGGCTTCGATTTAATCTAAGAAATATTGGTTTTGGAGCACTTTGGATTTCGGTCAACTTCTCCTTTGGGCTTCTAATTTGAGGTAGGGATTCCTACTCATTCTTATATGCTTTAACATAGATGTTGAGCTATTTGTATAGATGGTTTGATTTGGGAAGTTAGGGTTTGAGTTATGTAATAATAAAAAGAGGGGTTTTATTCTTTTGGCTCATATATAATTATTTTGGGTAAAAAAAAGGAGGTTATTGATGTTAGTTGTTGATATTTGGACCTTTGGTTCAATATTGGAAAATGGGGAAAAAATGCCATGTTTGGGTATAATGGGGTCATTTAAGTAATTAATGACATTTGTTATGAGAATATGAAATTGAGTTGAGTATAATGAAATTGGCTCATTATGAGATGGGATAGTGAAGTTAGATTTATTAATCGCTCACTTTTGAAAATGTTGATAAACTATCTGTTGATGCATTTATTATCTGTTTAGAAATAATGGCTTTGGGCTATCGGTGGAGCATAGTCGTGATTGTTGTAGACAATGCATGATGATTAGGCAAACTGGAACTAATCAATTGATTATGTCATCGAATATGACAACTGGAATAATACATCGAATTTGTGTATTGATTGAACATGTATATGATAGTTGTTTATATACATTGTGTTGTGTGGGAGGAGATAGGGGATGTACTCCACAGTTTAGGGGAAGATAGGGGATGGACTCTTAAACCGGATGTTATGTTGGAGGAGATAGGGGATGGACTCCATTGATATAACAATTCTGTGTATCTATTGAAGTGTTGATACAGCAAATCCGTGTATCACTTGTGAAGTAAGGAAGTGTTTGTATGTGTTAATGATACAGCAAATATGTGTATCTGTTGAGACTTATGGAAGTATTTTGTTATGAGTTGTTATCTCATTTGAATTATTGAAATGGAAGAACTGTTGACATGAGATGAGATCTCTGTTAAAGTATATAGCCAGGTTCTGAGCCAGGGTTATGGATTGGAAATTTGGATAAGAACTGGAATAAAACATGGACACTTGGTCATGTAATTGAAATGGGTTATGAATTGATTTATGTGAGTTAAACATTTATCAATTGCTAATGTCTTAGTTATTGCTTATATTATGTTTAGCATATCTCTACTGGGCGTTGGTTCACCCTATATGGGACATCATTTTCAGGTACAGGTAGCATGCCACCTCCAAGGACGTAGCTTGAGAGGCTTAGTGGCTGTGACATCTTTTGTGATTACAGTCTTGTATTACATGTATATCAAGCCAAGGGCTTATTTTGTATAGAGTTAGTACTCTTTCTTTTGTAACCAAGTGTTGACTTGGAAAGCTGTAAGCCCATAGGGCATTTGCTTTTGTTGTTAACATGTAATACATTTGTAAGAAATACTCTAATGAAATGTATTTTTGCTTTATTCTCTTGTCTAAGCATGTCAATATTGTATGTTTTATGGGTTTATTTTGAGGGTGTTACAATATCTGGGCGAGTGCAGTTCATCAAGTACATTAAGCTTCCAATAATTTGGGCATACTCTAATTGAGAAATACTTTCCTGTACATTCTTAGAAAGATACAAATTAACATCTACAGGTGTTTTAGCAAGATGATCATCATCTTTGCTGAATTTGTCAAGTATTTTCTCAATGTAATGAGATTGTGACAAAACATATCCTTCTGATGTTTTGGTAATTTTTATACCAAGAATTACATTAGCAATGCCCATGTCTTTCATGTCAAAATGTTTATTCAACATTTTCTTAGTAGTTTTAATCATATCATTATTACTACCTATGATGAGCATATCATCTACATAAAGACATACAATGACATAACCTTTGTCTGTGTTTTTAATATAAACACATTTGTCACACTCATTTATTTTAAATCCATTTGATATCATTGCCTTGTCAAATTTCTCATGCCATTGCTTTGGTGCTTGTTTTAAACCATATAATGATTTAACCAATTTACACACTTTCTTTTCTTTTTCTGGAACAGAAAAACCTTCTGGTTGTCCATGTAAATTTCTTCCTCTAACTCACCATTTAAGAAAGTGATTTTACATCCATTTGATGAATTTTTAGATTGTATAGAGATGCAATGGCAATTAGCATTCTAATGGATGTTATTATAGTAACTGGTGAGTATGTGTCAAAGTAATCAAGACCTTCTTTTTGTCTAAAACCTTTGACCACAAGTCTTGCCTTGTATTTGTCAATTGATCCATCTGCTTTCATTTTCCTTTTGAAAATCCACTTATATCCAAGAGGTTTACAACCTGGTGGCAAATCCACCAATTCCCAAGTGTGATTTTGCAAGATGGATACAACTTCACTATTGACAGCTTCTTTCCATAAAAGAGCCTCAGGACTGGACATAGCCTCTTTAAAAGTTAAAGGTTCATTTTCTAACAAATATGTTAGAAAATCTGTTCCAACAGATTTTGAGGTTCTAGCACGTTCACTACACCTAAGTTATTCCTCTTCATTTTGATCTAGCTCTTGCTCTTGATCATGTTCATGTTCTTGATCCTGACTAGTAATAGCATCATAAGATCTTTTATTACTAGTAGTCTCTTGTCCACTCTTATTTGGAAATACATGTTCAAAGAATGATGCATTCCGAGACTCAATAATAATATTTACATGCATTTCGGTATGTTTTGATTTATGAATAAAAAACCGATATGCACTACTGTTCTTAGCATAACCAATGAAAATGCAATCAATGGTCTTAGGACATATCTTAGTCTTTTTAGGACTAGGAATAGCCACTTTAGCCAAACACCGCCACACTTTTAAGTTTTTGTAGGATGGTACTCTTCCATGCTACAATTCATAAGGTGTTTGATTCATTTTCTTTCGGGGTATTTTATTTAAAAAATAATTTTCAAAAAGTATTGCTTCCCCTCACAAGTTCTGAGGTAATCCAGAACTTATTAACATGGCATTCATCATTTCTTTTAAAGTCCTATTTTTCCGTTCAGAAATTCCATTTTGCTGAGGTGAGTAAGGAGCGGTGGTTTGATGAATTATTCCATGTTCTTTACAAAACTCACTAAAAAGTGATTCATATTCACCACTTCTATCACTTCTTAGTTTTTTGATTTTCTTACCAAGTTGATTTCAACTTCATTCTTATATTGAATGAAAGTTTCTAAAGCTTCATCCTTGGTTCGAATTAAATAAACATAACTATATCTAGTATAGTCATCTATAAAAGTGATAAAATACTTTTTCCCACCTCTAGTTTGAATTGATTTAAAATCATAAATGTCACTATGAATTAATTCAAGTGGTTCTGTACTTCTTTCAATTGAATGAAAAGGAGTTTTAGATAATTTTGCGTCAACGCAAATTTCACATTTATGATTTGAATCAATGTCAAATTTAGGTAAACATTCAATATTAATTAATCTACGCAAAGATCTAGAATTAACATGTCCTAGTCTACCATGCCATAAATTTGAAGACTCAAGCAAGTAAGAAGAAGATGTATTATTAATAATTGAGGGTACAACGGTCATTACATTTAACTTGAAAAGGCCATCAGACATGTAACCTTTTCCTACATACATCCCATTCTTAGTAAGTACAAATTTATCACTCTCAACTACTAGCCTAAACCCATTCTTACTCAACAAAGATCCGGAAACAAGATTTTTGTGAATGTCCGGTACATGCAGCACATTGTTGAGAGTGAGTTCCTTTCCAGATGTCATCTTGAGAACAATCTTCCCTTGTCCTTCAACTTTGGAAGTTGAGGAGTTGCCCATAAAAAGTTGTTCACCATTGTCCACTGTAGAATAAGATGTGAACATCTTTTTGTCGGCACAGATATGGCGAGTAGCACCAGTGTCCACCCACCATTCTTTAGAATTTTCGACAAGATATGCCTCGGAAACAACTGCAGAAAGATTGATGTCATCTACACCATTGGAAATCTTGTCCACTTTGGTTGGGCTTGAGCAGGCTTCTTACTTGTTCTTCTTTTGCTTTTGCCTTTGCTACGGCAATCTTTGGCCCGATGTCCCTCTTTGTCACAGATGTAACATTTGCCATTAAACTTATACTTTTTGTTTTCTCCCCCTTTAGGGCCTTGTGATTCTTCAGAAGACTTTCGTTTCTTGATTTTTGAAGCATGTTCCACCACATTTGCCTTAGACTCCATAGGATGCTTACCAGCCCGCTTTTCAGAATTGCAGTTGTCCTCCTCAATCCTCAAACATACAATTAATTCTTCCATAGACATTTCTTTGCGCTTGTGTTTGAGGTAGTTCTTGAATTCCTTCCAGTCTTGTGGTAATTTTTCAATTAAGGCTGCAACTTGGAAGGATTCACTGAGAGACATGCCTTCTGCGTGAATGTCATGCAGAATAGGTTGGAAATCTTGAACTTGGCTGATCACAAATTTTGAATCAACCATTACAAAATCTAGGAATTTGCCAACCACAAATTTCTTTGAGCCGGCATCTTCCGTTTTGTATTTTTTCTCCAAAGACTCCCTAAGTTCCTTTGCTGTCTTGATAGGACTGTAGACGTTGAATAATGTGTTGTCAAGTCCGTTCAAGATGTAGTTTCGGCAAAGGAAATCAGCATGTTTCCAGGCATCAACCGCAGCAACCACTTGCCGGTTGGTTTCATCCTCTTTCAAAATAGGAGCATCCTCACGGAGAAAACGAGCCAGGTTCAAAGTTGTAAGATATAACAACATTTTCTGTTGCCATCTTTTAAAATCAGTTCCTGAGAACTTCTCTGGCTTTTCACCGTGATTTATCGGCACTATCACAACAGGAGAGGGGGTTGGCGTCATTGCAGCCACCACAGTAGTACTTGTTTGAACATTTGTTTCAGTAGCCATTGATTCTAATTTATAAAACAAAATTATAATTAGAATTTATACTACACAGAAAATTAATCCAAATTCACAGAATTAAATTATGTAAAAATAACAGAAACAAGAATGTAACTTTTACTTTCTAGTTAATTTGGAAATAAAATAAAATTTTATTTATCCACATTAATTCTACACAGAAAATTAAATTTTTGTTTCACTTCAATAATTAAAAACTTAATTTATTTTTAATTAAAGAACACTCAGAAAATAATTTCTAAAATCCAAAATTAATTTCTGACAAAATTCCATAAATATATATTCTGAATTGTTAATGACACCAGTATATTACTACTAGTTGTCAAAGAAAATAGACAGTATATTACTATTATTTGTCAAATAGCATATAACCACTATTTGTTTTTCCAACCAGAATATTAATTTGTAAATTCACAGAAAATAATTTTCTTAAAAGAAGAACGAGAAAGGGAAACAAACAAAAAATTTTGTAAACAAAATAATTCGAATCTGTCTTAAGATTGTTGGAACAATCTTCTGTGTAAATAAAATAAATTGAAATAAATCAAACAAAATAAAATAAAACTTACAAGATTTATTTTGTTGAACCGAATAAAAAGAAAATTCAAAGACCAAGTCGAGTGTATGACACTCTGTCCTTAAGACAGATTCACCCCGCTACGGTGCTTACGGTTGAGTGGCGTCTATCTCCCAGGATACAATGATCTTCACAAACTTGTAATAGCACTCCACACAAATTTGTACGGCGAACTAGAACCTTGTGTTCTTATACTCTCTTAAATTTATTCTAAATCTAATATGAAGAGTAATGCAAAAGAAGAAAATTCTGGACAGCAAAATGGAATAATTTCAGATTGTTTTCGGATGTGTAAAGTGCTGGAATATGGTATGTATTTATAGACCCGAATAGGTGCTTAAATTGAAGTGAACAGATGGGTTTTTGAATTGAACAGGTGCTGTTTGAATTCAAATAGATTTGCAAACTGTTTCAACAGATTAACTGCTGGGTAGTTTGAAACCTGTCCAATTTAACATATCTGAAATTGTTAAAAATTGTTCGGCAGTTACTGTAGAGGCACAACTTTTGGACAAGAATTTGAATTCAAATTTTGAAAAAATTCAAATAAATTTCGTCCAAAAAATTAATACAAGAATTGACCCGACTCACAACCGCGCCCGGCATGGCTGGCGGCGGTGGCGCATATGTGGTGGTTTGGGCTAAGGTTCACTTTGTCCATAACTCCTCCCTTCTACAAACTTGGGGTGCCCCTTGGGGCCCAACCCAAGTATTGTAGGCTAGAGCTTATAAACTCAACAAAACTCTCTTAAAGTTTCAATGTGGGACAAGCCTCACAAGGAAACCCACATTAAAAACTTTAAATGTCCATTCCACGAACCTGAAAACAATGTCATGTTCCCATTCACTCATAAATGGTTTTGACGAACCGTCTTCACCGTGTGACTGGCCACGCGGCAAGGAACATTTCACCTCTTCGGACCCGCCCCAAAAGACGTTCAGGGCCCACTTAATTTTGGGCTCAAAGTTGGTCCAAAATAAGTCTTATAAACCAAATTTTCCAACATAAATATGTTGTGTGCTATTTAAGTAGTAAAGATATTGTTTCCCATACTGAAGATCTTGGATTGGAATCTTTTGCATGGTTCGTATTTTCTCGTGTCTGGAATAATAGATAACGAAAGTCAATGATTTTTTTTTTATTATGAACAAAAAAAACAAGCTTATTTAGATATGAAATGTTTTTTACTTTTAAAAGAAAAAATATATTTTCGGAACAATCTTAGTAATGTCACTATCCTACCACCGCCACTCTCACCTTCAGCACCACACCATCATCACCATAGCCACCACCATTGTCATCGTTGCTATCACTGTCACCGCCGCCCCACTACCATGCTACCACCTCTACCTCTACCTTCATTCTACCACCACTACTACCACCACCAAACATAGAAAAATATTTTCTACCCAAAAAAATAAAGTGTAAATTTACAATTGCCAATATTTGGCCATGCATGCACCTTCTCTCTGCATCTCACATGTTAATAAGGCCAAAAATGACATTTTAATTTGGCAATTTGTTAAAACAAAAAATGACATTTTCATTTGACAATTTGAGATCCATTTGATTCACTATAGTTGAGTGTTGGTTGTTATTTGTATATACATTTGACTTTTAGAGTGTCACTAGTCATTTACTCAATAGTTATTGGCAGCCAGCATATGTTGTTTCTCAAAATCTGATGGGTGGAAATTGGTGATAGTGTGCTTTGGGAGACTAAGAGACAACAATACGCTTTGTATTGTTGTTTGTATAGTGTTGCAGATTGTCAATTCAATTTCGGTGGATTCATTTGGTGAATAGTTGTAATGATTGAATTTTTTTTTTTTATATTTACAAAATCATTATATAATTTAATTGAATGGTTATTGCACCACGTGATTAGTATCTTTTATATATATATTAAAAGATCATTTATAAATGGGTTTATGATTATTGAAACACAATTTTTAATTTGTTACACAAGTTCATGGTGAAATTTGTGTCTCTCGAATTGAAGATCTTACTTTTGTAAAATTTTAAAAATAGTTGTATAGCTCAAACATTATGAAAATTTTATGAAGTATTTATGCATGAGTATTTATTTTTTGAAAATTCACAAATTGAACAATGGTCAGTTTAATTTAGAATTTTTGTGTTAAGATTTGATGTTAGGTTTAGTTTTGTATATATTTGGGGCATGTTTGGTTTATGGGTGAAAATTTAATTCAAGAGCCATAATTTAGAATCAATCTAATTTGGGTTCATATAACACATGTTCAACTGTTTGGTTCTTTTCAATTATGTGAATGGAAGGTACCACATCGATAATTGTTATTATTATACCATATTATAATAAATGTTTAAAATGTAAATTTATGGTGTGTTTTATTAAATGAAAAAAATATATTTTGTGGTAAGAAAAATTATATTATTTTATATTACAAAATATTAAAGTGTTATTAAAACATTTTTAATTGATGTATATATATATATATAAATAGATTAATATGTGAATAAAAAAAATAAAAAATAAATAAACAGATAGGCAACCCACGTGGGCTGCCTCCACCCCCTTTCCTTTATCTTTTCTTTTCTCTTTCTTCTTCTTAATTTTTTTTAAGGTAAATTACACTCACTTCCCTTGAAATTTTTGATAATTACAGAAATTTCTCTTATAGTTTTAATAATTACAAAAATTATCTTTATTTTTTAAATTATTATTAAGATTTCCCCACCGTTAATCTTCTATTAATTTATTTAACAAAATTCTAATGACGTCATGCTAACGCCATGTACTATGAGTAAAAAATTTCAAGATTGGCTTTATATATTCAAATAGTAAATTTTACTCACATCCCCTAAGGTTTTACAAAAAATTAATAAAGACTCATACATTATTTTAGTAATGTTAAACAAAATTATTAAATTCTATACAATATTTAAAAAAAATTCTAAATTGTTAAGACAAGCATATATATAGTAGAATAACCAAACATTACCTTATCTAAAAAAAAGAGCTAATAAATTGATCACCATTAAACCTTATACTAGATTAAATCATTTATTTGAAAATTACGAAACAAAGTATAAACGATGTTTTGTTTTTTAAAAAAACCACCAATTTTATAATAATTATTTTGAGAAATTAGAGTTTGAATAAAAATTAAAAAATACATATAGGTATTTGATTTTTTTTGAGGGTATGAATAATATATATTTGGAGAAATTGTCCCTCTCTTTCCATTTTCTTTATTTTATTTCTTTCATTTTTCTATGTATTTATTTTCTCATTCATTTTTTCATGTCACTGCAGCAAATAGCAACACCATATAATTTATTATTATAATTATTATTATTTGTTCTCTTCTCTTGTAACGCCCTCAAAATAATAACATTAGAATTCCATTACATAAGTATTACATGTTAATCTCATAACAAAATGCCCTACGGGCTTACAGCTTTCCAAGTTAACACTTGGTTACAACAAAGAGAACACCCAATATCATCGCAACTTATGAAATATAAATTTTTCTTTTGCTTTGTAAACATATTTGTGTATTAATTTTTTTTAAAGAAAAATAAACATAATAAGATTTTATATTTATAATAAAAAAAATTGACTTATAAAAATTACCAAATGTTACCTCATAAATATATATTAAAAAAATTTATCATTTTATCTTTTCACAATCCTATATTATTCTCAAATTTTAATTATCATTAAAAAAAATAAGTCAATATATATTTCTCACCTTAATAATAAAATTTTTAAAAATAAATAAATAATTAAAAAAATATCTACTCACGTTACAATAAATTAAAATTAGATGATAGAAAATGAAAGATAAAGAAATCTTTTAAGAATAATAAACTATTTAAATTTGTCATTTCTTACATCTAATTAAAATAGAATTTTACTTAAAGAAATAAATTATTTGAAAATAATAAAATACTCAAATAATTTGTTATTTATTACATCTGAAATCTATATCTCCCTCTTTGTTTCTTTCATTTAAATTATTTTTATTAAATGAAATCTCAAAATTAATTCAAATAAAAAACATGGATATTCTTTCTTAATTTCATTAATGGTTGATTTTTTATTTTTTATTTTTAACTTACTGTTCAAAGCTTATAGTGGAAAAAATTATATATATATATATATATACAAAGTCAAGGAAATACAAAAAATAATAATAATAATAATAATAAATAAATAAATAAATAATTGTGAGAGATAAAATGATAATTTAATATATAGGTAAATTACAATTAAAAAGTATTAAGTGTAAAGCGTATTATAGTCATTTGTACAACCAAGTTAACGCCGTTTGGCTTAAATTAACGGGAGGGGGAATCTTGATAATGTCAGAAAAAGTAAGGGTAGTTTCTGTAATTATTGGAACTACAGAAGAGGTACCTGTAATTGTCAGAAACTGTAACGCTCCAAATAAATAAAACAATAAGTACTCATTAACTTCCAATTACATTAACTTGATTCCAAATCAACCCTTATAAGGAATAAAGTCTCAACATTTACATTGTCATCAAATCTCCAGCATGGATATTCATTAAACTCTAGAGATTTACAAAAGAATGTTCCACGTGCAGTTATACATTCAACATTCCTAGAATATGAACCTATAGCATGTGACACAATACATCAAGTACAATTCAATGCCCTCGAGGGCTACAATCTTCCAAGGCTTATGCCCAGTTACACAAAAGTAGTTTTCAAACCTATATATATGAAGCTCTTGCCTTCTTAAAACTAATTACAACAAAAGAAGAGAGTCTTGTACTCTCAAGATATATTCCACGCCTCTAACTCAGCAGGCAAACCACATCCTTTCCTGCACAAAATCCCATAGGGTGAGCACAAAGTCCAGTAGAAAAATCTTAACAAAGTATATACATTTTATACAATCTCCTGAGATGAATGTATATGCCATGCCATGTTCAAATATATATATATATATATATATATATATCTTTTGAAACCTTTGTGCACAATGCAATCAGAGAATTTAACAATTCAATAATTTCAATGTAGTTCAAAAGGGGTGGTAAATATGACTCATGTAATCCCTAAGTTGGTGTCTGTAAGTAGGCATAACAAGCACTACTAATCCCTACTTTACCGGTTGCTAACCGGAAGCCACGTGGTACCTCCTCTACACGTGTTTTCGGTCTTTCACAATGGACACTCTGCCCAACTTAACCAATACCAACAACACCCTCTATCTGAACTTACCTACATATTTACCCTAAAACAAATCCAAAATGATCTTGTTTCATAAACAATTTCCTTTCTCAAACAATACTTTTCCTATGGAAGATTCAAAATTAATTGCAACAATAAGAAAATGGAGTGGCAATGCAATAATAAAACAATGCATTAATATAGTCCCATTTTCAATTCCACCACACAATCCTACATTGTGATCAAATTTTCACATCTCTTATCAATATAACATCATGATATATTTCCAAGAGATAATGTAACAACATCAACATACATGTATTCTCCACATGTTAAACATCATTTTCTAAACATTGGTTTTCCAAGACAAATCAACAATAAGCTTCAAAGTCAACAATTTTCATTTTTCTCCATGAATTTCCTCCTTTAATACAACCATAGAAATTTCTCCATCATTTCTTCACATAACAATTTATTAAGTATAAATTTTACAATATCTCAACATTTTTCCAAAATCCCCAAATTCTAAGTTTTCCACCAAAACAAGGCTTTTGTTCCATTTTTGAAAAGATTTTTTCAAAATGACACCCACACCTTAGAACATAGTTCATATTCTCAAAAGTTTTGGGAAAAATAGAAAAAAAAAAAATCATTTTCTAACATCATCTAGGGTTCATCAAGCCAAACCATAACTCAAACATGTAAGAAATAGTTCAAACAAACATAATCTTGCAAAAATATATATAACTCAATGATTATCCCTACCTTAAGCTTGGGAGATGAAGAGGAAGAAAACCCTAGAACTCAAAGTTGGTGAAAACTCGATCCAATTAGTTATAAATGCAGCCCTTGTCGCCCTCTTAGATTTGGTGTAAAAAGACCCCTCAAACTCTTGAAGATTTAAGCTAAATCTTAGAGAGAAGTTTGGATTTGGGTGTGTTTGCAGAGAGAAGGAAGAGAAAAAATGAGTAGAGAGAGAGTGAAAAAGTGCCCAAAACATGTTTTTCGGCATCAATTTTGAGGAAAAGTGCACAAAATTCGAGACAGATGCGCCGAAATCCGCAAGAGCGAATTTTTTTGCCTCCACAGGCGGTTTTCTTCAGAGAGTTGCCTAGAAAATCCACCAAAATTTGCTTGAGCAGTTTTTTGCCAGAAAACTCTAAAAAACTTGAAAAACTCTGTGAGGATTCGCTAGAGCGGTTTCCAAATCTGCATAAGCGGCTTTGCCCAGATACTTAGAATTTGATTTTGCTGCCCAAGACAAGTTCCAAAGCCCAAAACTCGAAATTTTCAACCCGAAAAAGTTACGAGAGGTTAAGTAAGATTAGAAAGAAATTTCAACGACCCAACATAATAAACATGTAACGCCCCGAAATAAGTCAATATGAACTAACCACCTTAATTGACATTCACTAAACATCACCAATAATCCTTTCATCATTTTGTAATTAATAAATGAGTTTATACAAAAGTTTCACATGCGGATATACATTCAACGATATAAAGAACACATGAATCTATAGTATGTGAAGCATCTAGTCTCAAAACAAATAAAATGCCCTTAAGGGCTTACATCTTCCAAGGCAATAGCCCGGTTACACAAAATGGTCTCTCGGACCCATACAAGTTTAGCCCTTGGCTTACAAAATTTTACAACAAAAATAAAAGAGCAATCTACTCTTCATAAAACTATCCACGCCATCAATTCGGCGGGACCACCACATCTTTACCTGCACCAAAATCACATAGGCGTGAGCAATAAGCCCAGTAGAGAAATCCCTAACAAAGTATATACATTTATACAAACTCTCAATAAAAATGCAAATGTCAATGCCATGCCATACTCTTTTAAAGAAATTTCATTTCATACTCTTCTTGCAGATTTCCATTGCTCAACAAAAGCTTGCAATTTCAACATATTTTAAAACTTACAATTTAATCAATAAGGGCGGTAAATATGACACTGGTAATCTTTAGGCTGGTGTTTGCAAGTAGACTCTATGAGTACTACCATGTTGTCATTTTTATCGGTATTAACCGAAAGGCTCGACACCTATTCGTGCGGTTTTCTGGTCTTTCACCAAGAACACTCAGGCCAACTTATCAAATTCAACTACACCCCCTATCTGGACTTACCACGTATTTACCCCATACATATCACCGTTATTGTTATTACAAGCCCCCCCCCTTTTTTGTTCATGAAACAAATATCTTCAATCCAAGGTTACAATGCATAACATTAATTTAAATTAAATGAGTATGCAATATCATGATTTCTCCATGCCTCACAACATTTCTCTATTTGTCAAATATTTCTACAACAATGCCAACATCCACATTTCTCATTTCTTCTCTTCAATGTTCTTTCACAAGATAGCTTATATCCCATCAACTCATAGTAACAACGTTTTCTCATCATGCACAATTTCTAACAAGTTAGTCTCTTCAAGACTACATGCGATGTTTTTCACACATTAACTACAATGTTTACAATTTTCACTATCCAAGGTGCCCAACCATTTATTATTTCACAACATTACACTTTCAAATGTTTAACCATAATATTAAAATAATGACTTATTTCTCATATACTAAATAAATTGACATTTTTTGCTAAACATATGATGAAAGTTCACTCTCTAATTATTAAAACAACAAGATGCCCCTAAACATGTTTACATCTTTCAAAAATCCCCAAAATTTCTAGGGTTTTATGTCAAAAAAAAAAAAAAAAAAAAAAAAAACAAAACAATCCTTCCCTCTTTTGAAAGGGTTTCCCTCAAGGTATCACACCGTCCTATTATACGAGTTAAAATCCTCAAAGAAGATAGTTTAGGAAGAGAGAGATCAAAACCCAATTTTTGAAACCTAGCATTTATGAGACAACGACTAAGCTTTCAATATCATTATATGAGACCTTAAAATCAACCAAATCTAACATAAATATATATATAATTATAATAACTCAGGAATTTCCTACCCTCCTCAATGTTTGAATGATGAAGAGATGGAAGCCTAGCTTCAAGGAAGAGAGAGAGGGCTTGATGTTCTACCACAAGCCAAATGAAGCTCTTGCCCTAGATCTTCAAGACTGAGAGAGAGGATAATGATGATCTAAACCCAAGGATTTCAAGAATCAAGGGTGTTTTTAGTGTTTTGGTGAGTGTTTCTAGAGAGAATGTAACGCCCTCAAAAATAAACCCATTACAAGTATATCATCAAACATGCTTTATTTAAAGAAACAATTTATTAATTCATTCATCAGAGTATTACTAAAGAAAAACATTACCTTGAAACATCAAATTAAATGCCCTATGGGTTTACAAAAACTTTCAGAAGCCAACACCTTTGGACAATCTCTTCTCAGAA
>NW_021025604.1:217297-241864 GCF_004153795.1 Camellia sinensis
GGAGAGATCTCGGCCCAACACACAGAGATCTACACGGTCGGCCATACAAAGGCCTCTAAATAAGCCGTGCATAGACCGATACTAGACTGGAAACTGTTGTGTAGGCGAAACCCACCAACGGCTTACTTGTGCACTGTACTCCCACTGACCCACTAAAGTCTAGAACACAACCCCGAAGCATATCCTCAAGTTCTGAAAGACGCTCGGACTGCCGTCAGTCTGAGGATGATAAGCCGTCCTTAGGTCAACTTAGTGCCTAAGCACTCACAAACTCTGCCCACAACGGCAGTAAAACGAGGATTCTATCATAGACGATCGTCACTGGGACACCTGCAATCTCACTATGTCCAAATATACAAGTCGGCAAGATGATCTAACCGAATCCTCACGCGCAAAGGAAATAAGTGCGCCGACTTAGTCAAGCGGTCTACCACACCAAATAGCATCACTACCCTCCCGCTGAGGTCCCGGAAGACCTACACGAAGTCCATAGTGACATGCTCCCACTTCCATCAAGCAATAGGCAAGGGTTGCAACAAACCCGCTGGCCTCTGATGTCGCTTCACTTGCTGGCAAGTAAGGCACTTAGATACGAAAGCTGCCACATCTCTCTTCATACCCGCACCAAAACTGGCGACCCAAATCCCGATACATCTTAGTGCCTCCCGGATACCACGCAAGGCGTGAATGATGAAAACTCCTCGTGAGTACCTCCTCTCGGAAGACTCCGCACAAACAGACGGTCCTCGGTATCATCACACTCAGGTCGGGAATACACCGTCAAAACCCTTCTCAATCTTCCCACAGGAAATCTTCTCACGGAGGATTCTACCTCAAGATCACCTCCTCTGAGCCTCTAAACACTCGAGTCACAAGTGAAGGCTGTGCAAAACAGAAACAAAGGCCCAGCCTCAACGGAATTCCGCCAGAAGTAAATTAAACTCCCAGTGCATCCAACATCTCCCATTCTCGGATGCTATAACTACGCTATGTCACAACAGGTTTCTGCTGCTAAGGGCATCGGCCACCACATTGGCCTTTCCCGGATGATAATGCAACTCAAAGTCATTAATCCTCTATAAAATTCCATCCACCTCCTCTGCCTCAAGTTCAAGTCTTTCTGTGTAAACAAATACTTTCAGACTCTTATGATCCGAGAAACACCTCGAACCTCTACCAATAAAGATAATGCTCCAAATCTTCAAGGCAAATATCACAGCTGCTAACTCTAGTCATGCGTAGGGTAATTCCTGCTCGTGAATTTTCAACTGACGTGACCATAATAGGCAAACTACGTTTCCCTCTTGCAATTAACACATCAACCCAGACCCTCTCGTGAGGCGTCACAATAGACGACTATACCCAACCCTCTTCTCTGGAATAATCAATACTGGAGCGGTAGTCAGTCTTAACTTTCAACTTCTGAAAGTACTCTTTCAACAAGTCTCAACTCCATACAAACTTTGACTCCCTTCCGAGTCAGTCTAGTCACTAAGGTGATGCTAACACTAGGAGAAATCTTTCACAAACCGACGGTAATACCCAGCTAATCCCAGAAAACTGCGGATCTCAAAACACTCTCTAGGCTGTGCCCAATCTGCACTGCCTCTACCTTGGATGTATCAACAGACACTCTTCCCGGATACCACATGGCCTAAGAATTTTGACTTCTCTCAGCCAGAACTCACACTTCCAAACTTGCATACAGCCTATGGGCTCTAAGTAACTCAAGCACCACCCTCAAAGTGTCCTCGTGCTCCTCCTCAGAAGGGAATAGATAAGGATGTCGTCCAAAACTAAACGACTAACAAACCGATCCAAAGAATTCCCGAAGAATCGGTTCATAGGTCCATAAAGACTGCCGTGGCAATTGTGAGTCCGAATGCATCACAGAAACTCATAATGCCATACCGCGTACGAATGCCCGTCTTCGAAAATATCTCTTCCCTGACTCCAACTGGTGGTAAAACTCTTAACTGATGATAACCCGATCTCAAGTCTATCTTTGAGAAACAACGGGAACCCTTCAACTGGTCAAACAGGTCGTCTATACGGGGCATAGGGTACTTATTCTTAACCGTAGCCCGATTCAATTTCCTGTAATCTATGCAAAGTCTCAAAGCACCACCTTTCTTTTTAACAAAGAGGGCTGGTGCTCCCCACGGCGAAACACTAGGGCGTATAAAACCCTTGTCTAGTAACTCCTGGAGCTGAATCTTCAACTCAACTAATTCGGCTGGGGCAAAACGATAAGGTGTCATGGAAATCGGTGCCGTGCCGGGCACTAGGTCAATAGAGAACTCAATCTCCCGGTGCGGTGGCAAACCAATAAGATCCTCGGGAAAGACGTCCGAGTACTCACAAACCACCCTTGGCATCACAATCTGAGTCTCATCATCCTCACTAATCGAAAGGTTAGCAAGTAGACCACTAAGCTCACTTCGTCCTCACGGAACATACCCCGATGGCAACACATCACCAACCCGGTCCCCCAGAAAATGAAAATACTCTTCGCTCACGGTACAACAAGTGACCCTCTGGCGGTAGCAATCAATAACTGCCCGGTATGACGATAACCAGTCCATACCGAAAATAACATCGAAGCCCCACATAGGCATAACTACAAAGGAAAATGGGATTCTATGATAATCAACCTCTATATCACAACCCCTAACACCTTGTTTCAAAATCAATTCACCCCCAAGAGGTGACACTACACAAATAGGAGATGCTAACTGTGCTAACTCCAACTCCAAAATAGATGCAAATGCAGCAGACACAAAGGAATGAGATGCACCCGTATCAATCAAAACACTAGCAACCGAATTGCAAAACAAGAAGGTACCTCTCACAATCGATGGAGCCGGTACGAGATCTTGCGTAGTAACAGCATACACGCGCCCAGACGACCTCTGATCAACTTGCTCACCCCTAGGAGCATAAGACTGCTGCACCGACTGGGACGATGAAGCCCCCTGATTGGCCCTCGAGGCCTAACCCGACTGAGCTGGCTGCTGACCCTGAATCTGCCTCAAACCAGATGCACCAGGTGTGCCACCCAACTGCGGGCAATACCTCTTCATATGCCCTGGCTGACCACACTGATAACACGAGAGTGGCTGGCCTCTCCCCTGACTCTGGCTCTGAGATCGAGCCGAAGAAGATGCTGCTCTCTGCATTCCTCCCCTCTGAGGACAAACTGGAGACTTGTGGCCCAACTGACCACACTTGAAGTAAGTGATGTCTCCCTGACTGCCTTTTCCCGAACTAACACTCGGCACAGGAAAAGCCGATCTAGAAAAGCTACCCTGAGACTGCTGAGGATTAAAACCCTTCTGTCTCCTACCATCACTCTGACCATCCTGACTCCTCTTAAAGCCCTTCTGCCCTTCCTCCACCTCCTGCATCATGATCTCCATGTGGGCTGCAGCATCAACCATACGCCCATAATCCCAAATCATAGTTCCCCCAACTCTCAGCTTGAGGCCACGCCTCAACTTCTTCTCAAACTCAATACAACAGCGTTCCTCAGACGCCACCAACTCAGGTGCAAACCTGGACAAACTAGTAAATGCAGCCTCAAACTCGGCCACTGAAGAACTCGACTGCTTAAGCTGGCAGAACTGGTCTCTCAGCTTCTCCCTAACTGCTGGAGATAAGAACTTTTCCTGGAAAGCATTCACAAAAGCCTCCCATGTACCTCCTATACGACCCTTAGTAAACTTCCACCACTTACCCGCATCCCCCTTCAACTGGAAAGATGCCAAGGTCACTTTCAACCCCTCGTCTTCGATGCCAAGCATCTCAAACGTCTTCGTTGTCTGTTCGAGCCATTCATCTGCCTTAAGCGGCTCTTTAGGATCACCCACAAATTTATCCGGATTGGACCGAAAGAACTCCCTCTTCAGAAAGGAAGGTCCTGCATCCGCAATACCAGCCTGAGCTTGATTCTCAGCTCCGAGAATGCCTACTGACTCCCTGAATGCCCCTGCTATCTCTCGGGCTAGAGCGCCCATAGCCTGCTGGCCTACTGGCTCGGCCACATTAGCCTGACCAATTCCCTCCTGAACTGCCGGAATCTCCTCTGGCACAGGCACCTCCTGCCTACCCGGCCTACCACGCCTACCGCGTCCTCGTCCTCGTCCTGACATCCTAATAAAGGAAACAAAGACATTAGCACATTAATAAATGTGCCGAAACTAAACACTCGCGTCCTAATGCATTGGACAACAATAATTCATTCCACGTAAGCACATAATCACATAAGCACCTACGAATTTCATTCCTAGATAATGATAGTCCCAATGCGTTACTATAGTTCCGGTTGGAAGCAGTAGTGATCAAGTGCCCTTCCAACAAGACTACTAAAAACTCAAGGGTCCAATCAACATCCAAGAAACTACATTCCATACCCACATAATCACACAAACATGTTATCACGTCAGCATATAATATTACACTAAGTCTCTATCAAACGAGATGAACCCAATGTGATACTAACCACTTCCCACGCACCCAAAATATTCAAACCCGGTACGCTCTGATACCAAGTTGTAACGCCCTAAAAATTAACCCATTATATATAACATTGACATGCATTATTTAAAGAAAACACTTTAATAATTCATTATAATATTCGTCAGAGTCTTACTAAACAAAAGCATTACATGTAACATCAAATTAAATGCCCTACAGGCTTACATCTTTCCAAGCCAACACTTGGACACAAAAGTATGAGTTCTAACTCAAATATAAATAAAGCCCTAGGCTTAAGTGTTTACATGTACTAACAATGAAAAACAAATAACTAGAAATAGTCTTCAAAATCCAAGTTGTTAGGTTTTATTTCTTGGCAATCCCGTTTGACAAAACTCCTTTGAGTTGTAATTTTATTCGCATTTTTATTTCAGTGAGGCTATGAGTTGTTAGATGCGAATCCAACCCGAATCAAGCATTTCAGAGAAGTTTGTGATGATAAAGCTTTCAAGATTGCCACTTCGCTGATTATGACGGGGATCGAGCTGAGGAACAGGCGCTCGAGCGGGGATTGGAAGCTCTCAGCATCTCTGCAGTCGCCTGTAAAAATACTGGAGTGTGTGATTTTACGCTCGAGCGGATTCTCTTACGCTCGAGCGCATCTCAGTTTGTTCGCACGCAGTTTTTGGTCAGTCCGCTCGAGCGGGCTGTGTTGAGCTCGAGCGGAGATCGCGGGACAGATTCTATAAATTCGCGTATTGGGTCAGATTTTTAGGATAACTTCTCGAGATCTTCTTTTTGGTTTCTAGGGTTTATATCTGGGGATACTTTGGGAGTTTTCTTTGATGTTTTTATTGAGTATTCAACTCATGATCTAAGGAGAGTACATCAAAGGTTTGTTTGTTATACACAAAAGAGAGAGTTATTCTTCAGTTGTGGATTCTGAAGAATTCGAGCCTGAAGCTTTGGTGGAATCCGGAGTGGCTCATCAGAAAGACAATTCCGTGGTGAAGATGGGGCTGGAAGAGGGACATAGAGGTTGGTTCAATTAGGCGTTGTGGATTTGCTAGGTAATTGAGAGTATACCTGTGTAATTCCTTTAATTCTTCTTAGTGGATTGTTCTTGTGGCTGTTGCCCGTGGTTTTTTTATCACAGTTGGAGGTGTCCAATTGTGGTTTTTTCCACGTTAAAATCGTTGTGTCTCTTTGTCTTGATTGTTTGATTGTTTGATTGGGATTGTTATATTCTGCTTAAAATTGATACATAATCACAAATCAACATCTAGGGGATTTCTAGATTTTTCACAAGTCCTTCCAAGCTAAGTCCTTGGAGGTAGCTTATCACTTGAACCTGAAAATGATGTTCCCATGAAGGGTGAGCCACAGCCCAGTAGAAATATACTAAACCACATATAAGCAATGAATAAAGCAATAGCATTTAACAGATGATTAACCAAGATAATAAATTACATCATTTTACAGTCTCATGACACTATTGTCTAAGACACGTTTTACTTTCCAACTTTCAATAATCAAATGGGAAAAGACCGGGGTCGCTATAGAGAAGGTGGAGAGAAATGAGGTTTAGAGTGAGAGAAATTAGCCCAAAATGTGATATAATTTCGGCCAAAAGACATACATAAAACAGAGGTTCGGACTTCCCGACTGCCGTACGTGCAAAGTGCCCCTCCCCGTACGTGCGGAGCGCCCCTCCCCGCACGTGCGGAGCGCCCCTTCCCGCACGTGCGGTGGCCCTCTACTGCACCTCCGTCCGCACCTACGGCCCTTCCCCGTACGCGCAGCTAGTCAAGCAGCCCAGAAAAATTGTTGGCTCAATCCCCGACACTCCGGACCAGACCTCACGCTCCCCGGGAATGAAGAAACTTCAACACCGAATAAAACAAGAACAAGGACTTTGTTCGGGAATAACCTCTGGAAGTTTCAAACTCAATGAGAGCGAGAAGGGAACAGAACGAAGAAGAAAGTAAGTGAAAGAAAAACAAGACCCGATCATCACAAAACAAAACGCTGAAAGTAATGCACACAAACTTAATATTCAATACTAATCAAGTCCAAGACCCAAGACATCACATACAACTCAGGGGAGGTGAGTGCAATTTACTTCCCCTTTCTTTTTCTTTTTTGGGCCCTTTCCCAAAGAGTTGTTCGTTTCTCTCTCTTTTTCCAATTTCCACCATTGTTGATCAAGTTTTGAGCTTAGAGTGGGAGTCCTTAGAGTGATATTTTGCATAATCTTTGTAAAGGGAAGTTGGAGAGCTTGTCGTACTCTTCACAACGACAGTCTCTGATTCTTGATCCGGCAAGCTTTACATTTTCAGATTTGTTTTTCTTCATATTTTGAGGTAAGAATTTCTTTGATTCTTTTGAATATATCACTATAGATGGATAAGTGGTACTTTCTATTGCATTAAAAAAAAAAAAAAGAGTTTATAAGTGATTTTCGAAATACATGTGGATGAGATTTTGGGTCTTGAATCAAATAGTTTAATCTTATATTTTGTTGTTGATTATGAAAATTTTAAGCGAAGAGAACAAGTTTATTATGATTGAAATAAAAAGTCCTAATTTTTAATTTAATGTTTATGAGAATGAAAAGAGAAGATGATTTTTTTCTTATATAAATATTGAGTCATGTTGATTTTTTTGTGAATAAGAAATGTGAAATGGGAAGAGAAGGAAATTTCAACGGTTGATCTCGTGATGCTAATATATGATGAATTGATGCTATTAAAAGTTAGTTGTGAAGTTTAAAATGAAAAACTTTAATTTTTATTTGATCGTTATGTAGTACGAAAAAGAGTTAATGTTTATGAACGGTTGAGCTAGGTATTGTTATTGGTAAATTAAAAAATGTGATAGTTAAAAAGTAATTAATAGATTATTGTAATAATCATTGTGAACTAGAAATGAAAAGTAGAGAGAGAATGAAGTAAATGATTATCATGAAATTGGCCTACATTGTAAATAGTGGTGATTGAAAATAGTGGAATCAATTGTGGACATTACGAAATGATATAATTGTTAATCTAACTCTAGACAATATTAGTAATATTGAGGTATGGAAATTTCATGAGAATCACACTAACTTGTTTACAATAATTTATATTATTACTATTAAATGCTTAGAGGTTTTGTCCTTGACCATTGGTGGACAATGATATTATTTGTTGTGGAATGAATGTGGAATAGGTTGATATGAAACCTTATGTGTTGTTGATTTACTACATAATTACATAATTATATGAGAATGAATGTAAGGAAATTGAGATGCACGTGTCATGGAATGTGATTGTGCTATATAGAGGTAACGCGATCCTTCCGGTTAGCAACTGATAAAGCGGGCTGATGTGCTATATAGAGGTAATGCGTTCCCTTCAGTTTGCACCCGGTAAAGCAGGTTGTGCTACATAGAGGTAATGCGTTCCTTCCGGCTAGCAACCGGTAAAGTAGGCAAACGTAAGTCTTGGCAAGACCACAATGGTAACGTGGAGCTTGGCGAAACCACAAGTTGTTTGTTTTATTACGACGTTTTATTGCTAATGTGTGTATATTTGAAGGGATTATTGTTGACGAAAGTGTGTATTGAGAATATAGTTGAAGTTGTGTTATGAGGTAGATATTGAATTCGGTAATAATGTGAGTGTTGTTTGATGTAAATGAGTAGCATGAGATTACAAAGGATTAATTGTGGATTGATTTTTAAAATAGACAAAGTGATGAAATCATTTGGATTATAAAAGATAAGTCATAGAGTTGCCGAAATGGTTAATGTGTGTATGATATTCAAGATGTGATTTAGGTTTGAAAATCTTTTTGAATTGAAAATGATGAGTTACAAAGGTCTGAAAATGGATTTTCTTGAAATGATAAAAAGGATTCTTTTGAGAAAAAGTATATGTATGTATGCATGCATGTACATTTTGGATATGAAAAACAACAATATATATATATATATATTGAGCTGGAGCATTCATGATCATATATATCTATAATATACTATTGTTTAGAATCATTAGGATCGTTGGACATTAGTGTTCATCCTATGTTGTTAACCATTTTTCAAGTGAGAAGTTTGGAATATTGTTCAAGACCATGGAGTCCCCTTATTTGTTGGCCATGGGGTCTATTACTTGTAGGCGGAATGCCATTTTATTGTAATGGGGGTTGATCCCTTTTTATTTAGTTGTTTTGTTTTATTTTCTTCTATGTAAGCTTAAGGGCACATGTTATAAATTATTGTAGTTGAACAGTTCATCACCGTACATACGAGAGATAACATTTATTGCTTAACTATTTATTCTTGCTTCTGCTTTTATTATTATTATGGAAATGGACTATAATTAGAGATTAAATAATAATATTCGAGTAATAAAATTGGGGCATTACAATAGTGATGTGTGTTTTTAAAACTTTAGTGCTCTTTTTGTTGCTGCTTTCGGCTAGTGCTTCGAAGTCTTCTCTATTTTTAGTTTCTGGCTGCTTCAAATTACTGTTTGGGTGCTTATTTGGCTGCTTCAGTGGAGACTAATTTGGATCTATTATCTTGGTTTTTCAATAGCTTGTTTGAATATAATTTGTTGGTCTATTTGGTGAGATCTCTACTCTTAATTATTTAGAATTTATTTAAGAGTAGTTGTGAGACTTTTGTATTTTGTTTGTAATCATATGAAAACTCTTGGTTGATAGTAAAATCGGACTACGGTCCCCGTGGACGTACCTTACATTGAGGGAACCATGTAAAAAAATTTCTGTCGTTGTTGATTTGTTTTTCCGTATTATTTTTATTTCCTTCGATTGATTTACATTTGTGGAAAATCATTTATTTCTCTAACACCTTCTATCAAATTTTTAATAATGAGTGAGGAAAAAATTACATAAAGACAAGATTTGAAATTTGAGAACTTATTTGTTACAATTAAAAAGTACAGGACCAAAGGGAAATAAATTTGAATGAAAATTACAAAGTGAATATATATACATGTATATAAGATTTTTAAAGTGCAGTTGGCAGTACATGTGTGGTTTGGGTAGAAAAGGATTATGAATTTATGTTTTATATACCCTTTCAATAATATCACCTGACAGTCATGCCGGGATTTTTCGTTTGCTTCTCTAAAATGGGTTAATCATTGGACTTGGATTGGAGCTTGTTGAAAAGTTTGACCGGTTTAGTGTCACAATTAAAAGGTTAAGAGATAAAGTGAGACATAGTATAAAGTAGGTTACTAAGGCTTTATTTGTTTTGACGTAAAATATTTTACATAAAAAATACTTTTCTTGTAAATTAATTTTACACAAAATGTTTTTGTTTTTGTGTTACGGCATTTGGTTGACACTTGAAACAAAAATATTTTATTGCCTAAAAGAGAAATTTTGATTCAATAAAGTGTCATTTATGATTTTTTAGTGAGTTAAGATACTTATTTGCAAAGGCTAAATGTGTTGAAAAGATAGTGAGTGATAGTCAACGTCGTAAAAATTGACTTATATAATTTTTTAAAAGTAAGTCATTTTTAAAAAAATGATGCAAAAATATTTTCTTTAAAAAATATTTTACTTACTTTCTGTTCAACAAAACAATGAAAATGAATAAAATATTTTTGACAAAAATATTTTATGTCAAAATAAACGGAACCTAAGTGTAATTTGCATATCAAATTTTGATTGTAACATTGCTATTTTGACATTAACCAGGAGAGATACCAATTCTTATGTTGTAAAAAGATTTGGCACTATTGATTGTTGCACTTAATGGACTTTCACAATAGTTATTGTTTAATTGGTATGTGCTTAAACATGAAAGTGTTTTAAAGATGCATTAAACTTAAAGCTTTTGAAGGACTATAAAAGCGATTTTAAACTAAATCTACTCCAATGCCAAATAGGTCCTTCAATCCCATCCTAACTCCGGTTGAATAATTTATATTTATATATTTTTTTATTTTATGAATTAATAAAGGGACGTGAGTTGTGAGTTTAAACCAAGTGGTGCAACTTTTGAGTTTAAATCAAAAGTAGTAACTTTTGAATCTATGGAATAATCCATGCCAACACAAAGATGGAAAAAGTTGCCATTTGGAGATGGAACTTTTTGTCTTCTATCTATAATTTATATTTCCTATTTCTCCTCTTCTACTTGGTGGTTTAAATCTAAAGGTATTTGAGATTTGATTTCATTTGTGCATAACACAGTTAAACAACAGTCATTAGATTGGGCTTTGGATTCGTTGATAACTCAGTGCACACTTGGAAAACCTAAACTCTATATATATGATTTATGATTATCTCCAATTTGATACACAAATCAAAATCATGGATACTACTATTCTCAACACACTATGTCAAATCTAAGTTAATGCTCATTTTCAATAAAATTAATTTAGCTTTGAACTCAGAAATCAATAGATGGAACACAAGGGATTTAACAAGGGAAAAAAAAATCCAATTGGAGTCCACCAAATGCAATTGCTTAAAAAAAAATACAAGCCAAAGAGGCTAAGAAAATCCACTAAGACAAAGCTTAGCCAATCTACCTCCTAGTGAATCCATACCTAGTTGATCCAGAGATGCTATCCCATCTTCAATCCAATTTGCTTTTAGAATCTGAAGCTTATTAAGTTGATTCCACAACCTCGAACAAAGCTTAGATTCCACCAAAATAACACTGAAGAATGATCACGAATGACTCTCCTTTGAATTGAAAATCAATCACTTGAGATGTATGAGATACATCGCTCAATTATCAAGGAAAAACTCAAAGAACTCAATCCTATATCTCATTCTTTGTTTGAGGAGCTGTCATAAAGAAATTCAAAAGAGTTAGATCTAGATCTGAAGAGTTGGAACAATTATTACAAATTGAGTTCGAGTTGACCGCTCGAGTGATGTGTCAAGATAAGCAATAGTAACAAACTTTCAACACTTGAACTACTTAAGAAACTGTGACTTCGCTTGAGCGTTCATTTCTTCGCTCTAGCAACCAATGCAACTATCCAGTATCTCAGAAACTAGTCTAAGAAACTGCAAGCCTAAAGAGTTTGTAACACTTGTACTCTTTGAGCAAATGGGATTACGTTTGACTCCCTTATTATCATAATTATAATCTCTTTAGTTGATGTTAGAGCATTGATTGGTGTGGCATTGCGACGGTAGAGTAAGATTGGACCAAAAACATTGATTCAGATAATTGTCCCATGAGTAGCCCTCACATTTTTACCTTTTTCTCTCTCTACACTTTGAATCTTGATGTGAGGCTCGAACCATTGGAAAGCTTATTTTCGGGGTTTTGATTTAGATACAAAAGCGACCTAAAACATAGTCTGCATGAGATAGTTATGGCCGTTTGAAATTTTCAAATTTGAACTTTGGACATACTTTGCTCGAGCGCAAGATTTACTGCTTGAGTGGTCTATAGACCCTTGCATACTCTGAATTTCAAAATTGTCTAAGATCCTCCAAGCATAAACTCGTCGCTCGAGCACGCTTTTGACTGCTCGAGTGATTTGTTCGAGAAAGTGGAGATACTGGAAGCATTCATGCACTGATCGAGCATAGCTTTGACCGTTTGAGCAATCTGTAATGCCCCTAGATAATTGACATAAAATAACTCTAATTAATTTATTCAATCAGCCAATCTTAGTTCAATTGGTCGAATCTCTATGTTTGTATTCCATATAATATGAGAGATTTACAAAAGGGGTCCATATGCAATACACATTCAATCTTCTTAAAGTATGAATTCGCAGCATGTGAGACAAATAATAAAAAAAAGAAAAGAGAACAATATAAAAGAATACACTGTTGGCTATAAGTTCTAGGGCTTAATCTCAGTTACACAAAAGATGGTTATCAAGCCTATACAAGTAAAACCCTTGGTTTGACAAAAATGAACAACAGAAGAAAAATAAAAGAGCCATGTGCTCTCAAAACACTTCCCACTGCTTTAACTAGGTGGGATCACCACGTCCTTTCCTACACAAATTCATCAGGGGTGAGCACAAAGCCCAATAAAGAGATTTTTAACAAAGCATGTAGTTTTAAGCAATTTTATAACATGAATGCTATGCGATGTCATGCTTCAAAACCCCATAACTTTGTCCTTTTATAAATCACATACAATCCTCTTTCCAAAAACACATTCTTCTACTGAATTAAAAATGCACAAACAGGGTGGTAAATACGACTTAGATAATCCCTAGGCTGGTGCCTTCAAATAGGCATACCGAGTACTACCAATCCCCACTTTATTACCAGCTCGTAACCGAAAGGCATGTGGTACCTACTCCACATGTGTTTTCGGTCTTTCACCCTGGACACTAAGGCCAACTTAAACAATACCAAACTACAACCCCTATTTGGACTTACCAAACGTATTTACCCCAAAATATTTCCAAAGTCGTCAATTGTTTTCTCAAAACAATAACTCAATTTCCAAAAGCATAGCCATAATAATATATATTCAAAAGCTATGCAAGTGAATGAAATACCAATGCAAAAAGTATATAATCTCATTCCACAAATTTTCCACAATACTCAACATTTCCGCAATGTAAAACAACAATCATTATCCACATACATGTGACATATGACACATCTTCATATTCACAATTAATATTCATTTTCTATTCATGCCCATGCATATATAAATTATGTTATCCTTATCAATTTTTCAACAACAAATCTCATCCATCTCGTGGATATCTCAATCAACACAACAACATGTGAAAGTTCATCATTTTCTTAAAAAATTCCAATATTTGCATAAGCTTTCACAAAATCCACTTTTTCCTAATTTGTCAAAAATCTTGGGTTTGATCACAATGTGGATTTCCCTCATTTTCAAAGATATTTTTCCTCCATGCACTCCCAACAAGCACGCAAGTTCACAAAACAAATTAATTTGGATAATATCATAAGAAATCACTTTTTCAACATTTTTAAAACTGAACACCTCATATCCCAATCCCCTTATCATATCAAAATAAGCAAGCACATGCTAAAATCACATATATAACACAAAGAAACTCCCTACCTCAAGTTAAGAGAAGAAAATGTGAGAAAAACTGCAAAATCAACGGTGTCGAAATCCGATCTCCACCGCGCACTACGTAATCCCTGATGAGATCTCTAAATTTAATGAAGACATAAGGGCCAAAACTTCAATGGATTTGAAGAGGTCAAGGAATTTATGAGGGTTGGTGGGTGTATTCTAGAGAGAGATGAGAGAAAAGAGAGAGAAGTGAAATGTAGAGAGAGAGAGTGGAATGAAAATTGAGGGAGAAGTGTTCGATGGCTCAACTTTTAAGTGATTGGACACATTTATCGGAACTGACTCTAGACAGACCACTCGAGCAATGAATTCAAACTCCCAGAATCTCTCTCTTCTATAGACAGACCGCGTGACGGTGAAACCTTCGCTTAAGCGGTTAAAGCACACTCACAGTATTTTAGACTTCAAAACAAAGAACTGGAAGAACTAGTTTACTATTCGAGCGACAAAAGGACCGCTTGAGCGGACTCAACTTACAAGTGATGCAAAAATCAACCTTAGAGCATTCCCACATTCCCGAACTGACTCCAACACCCAAAGATGCAAGTTGACACCTCAAAAAACACATTAGGACGAAAATGAATAGTCACAAAGAGAAAAATAGATGACAACACTTGACTCGTAGAGCTCAATAGCAACAAGGACCCCAAAAGAAAGACATTTCGAATTAATATACTCAATTTGCTTTAAAAAGACTTGGGACATAACAATCTCCCCATCTTTGGGAATTTCGTCCCTAAAATTAAAGTACTCCTCTAACCATGAAACAATTCCCAAAACCCAACAACGATAACAACATACAACCATGAGATTAAACTCCAAACGACAATAACAATGCCCATAGTAGGCCTGTAAATGGATCGGATCTGTCAAAATCTGAATCCAACCGATTATGACAAACCCGAATTCGATCCAAATCCGTTTATCCCATATCCAATTATAGATCACCTGAATTTGAATTCGATAATTTCGGATATCCGATTCAATAATCCGATCTGATCCATTTATTTATTTATTGAGCTACAATTTTATATAATTTGATTTTGTTTTTCATTTTGTGTTTTCTTCATTCAAATTGGGAATAATCAGATTGGATGATCGGATTGGATTAGATTTTTGCATATTCAATCCGTTTAATAAATGGATTCGAATTATCAGATCACCGGATCGCATTGTTTTGTAAACGAACTCGAATTTTATGATCGAATTCGGGTCGGATTCGAATTAAATCTAATCCATTGACAACCCTAGTCCATAGTGAATCAACAACATGAAAATTCAATTCTAATTGAATAGATCATACTCTCATTAACTTTCCAAGAATTATCATCATGTTCTCAATAGGGTCATAGTAACTACCCAACAACAATCGCAACAATAATCATCGACATGAAATTTTAGTATTAATTCCAATGTTTTCAACAATAACTTTCATGTCCAAAATCATATCATTTTCAATAATACGTAATTAAGGATAATAACATTCAACTCCCAAAACAACATTAGAGAGTATTAACATTTCAACCTAACTAAGTATTTATAAACAAATCTGAGTACTTGCAGTAGACTGCCGCCTCCTGTTCCCAGGTCATTTCCTCAACCCCGTGGGGCCTCTACAACACTTTCACCAAAGGTATGGTCTTGCCTCTCAACACTTGTTCTTGGGCATCTAAAATTTGAATCGGTCACTCTTCGTATGAGGCATCATCATCTACCTCTAAGTCAACCCAATCATGTACATGCGAAGGGCTGGGTTCATACTTTCTAAGCATAGAGACATGAAACACGTCATGAATCCCGGAAAGTTATGGCAGTAAGGTCAAACGGTATGCCACCTCCCCAATCTGCTCGAGAATCTCAAAAGGTCAAATAAAACTTGGAGACAGTTTCCCACTCTTCCTGAATCTCATCAAACCCCACCTTAACAAAATTTTAAGAAACACATGGTCACCGACCTCGAAGGATAGAGGTCGTCTCCTCTTATCGGCATAACTCTTCTATTGGCTTTGAGCCATAGCTAACTTCTTTCGAATGAGAGCAACTTTCTCAGTTGTCTCTTGAATTAGTTCTAGGCCCAACATCGGTGCATCACCTACCTCAACCCAACAAGCTGGTGATCTACAAGGCCAACCATTCAAGGCCTAAAACAATGCCATCTCAATACTCGCCTGATAACTATTGTTATAGGAAAACTCAATCAATGGCAGGTGTCCCTCCCAAGATTCCTTGAAATCAAGGACACAAGCTCTAAGCATGTCCTCCAAAATTTGAATAGTGCGTTCAGATTGCCCGTTGGTCTGAGGATGATAAACAGTGCTAAGGGTCAATTTAGTTCCAATGCCTCTTGAAGGCTTTGCCACAACTAGGCAGTGAAACTAGGATCTCTATCCAAAACAATGGTCACTAGGACCCCATGAAGTCAAACTATATCTCTAATGTACAACTCTGCCAGGTAGTCAATTGAGTCGCCGGTGCACATAGGTATGAAGTGCGTATACTTAATCAACCTATCAACAGTCACCCAAATGGTGTCATTGCCCCATTGCGTTCTCCGAAGCCTAACTATAAAATCCATGGTAATATTCTCCCACTTCCACTCAGCTATAAGTAAGGGTTGTAACAAACCAACTAGTTTTTGATGCTCGGCCTTCACTTGTTGACAAGTAAGGTATTTCGAAAGAAATAAGGTCACATCCCATTTCATACCCCTCCACCAAAAATGGCGACTAAGATCATGATATATTTTAGTGTCTCCTAGATTACTGCAACGTGTGAGTGGTGAAACTATCAGAATACCTCCTCTCTACATGATTTTGGCACAACCAAACGCTTTAAATACCTCACACTCAAATCCGAGTGTATGTTCAAACCATTCTCTTCCTTTCCGTTGGAGATCCTCTCACGGATTGTCTCCACCTCACATTCACCTTATTATGCCTCTATGACTTTGTTAATCACGGTGGGTTGTGCAATCATGGTAAATAAAGTAGCACCTTCACTAGACTTGCCAAGATGCAAGTCAAACTTGTGGATATCACCCAACATATCCCATTCCCGAATGGCTACACTTACCATACTACTCACAAATTTACGACTCATGGCATCAACCACAACATTAGCCTGCCCCAGATGATAGTGTAACTCAAAATCATAATCTTCCATAAACTCCATCCATCTCTGTTGATGTAAATTCAAATATTTTTAGGAGAACAAGTGTTTTAGGCTCTTGTGATCGGAGAAAAAACTTCTCACCGTACAAATAATGTCTCTAAATTTTTAAGGCATAAATTATCGCCGCTAGCTCTAAGCCATGGGTAGGGTAGTTCTTCTTGTGGGTTTTCAATTGTCATGAGCCATAAACTACAACCTTCCCCTCTTGCATCAACACACAACCAAGCCCATCTCACGATGCATCACAATACACGGTATAACCCAGATCCCTTTTTAGAATTATCAAAATCGGTGTAGTAATCAATCTAATATTAAGTTCTTGGAATGACTTTTCATAAGTCTCATTCTATACAAACTTGATACCCTTTCTTGTCAACTTGGTCAACGGTGCGGCTAATTTAGAGAAGTCCCCCACAAAACGGCGGTAATACTCGGCTAACCCCAAGAAACTTCGGATCTGAAAAGCATTCTTGGGTTATTCCCTTACATGACATCTATCTTAGAAGGATCAATAGTTACCCATTCCCCTGACACAACATGGCCCAGAAACTTCACCTCCGAAAGCCAAAACTCACACTTTTCAAAGCTGCAAGTGTTCATCGTGTTCCTCCTCAGTGGGTGAATATATGAAGATATCATCCACAAAGACAACTATGAATCAATCTAAGAACTCTTGGAAGACTCGATTCATCAAGTCCATAAATGAAGCCGGTGCATTGGTTAAACTGAAGGCATGACTAGGAACTCATAACGGCTATAATGCGTACGAAAGGCCATTTTCTAGATGTCCTCTTCCTTAACTCTTAACTGGTGGTACCCCGATCTCAAGTCTATCTTTGAAAAGCAACAGGACCTTTTAAGTTGGTCAAATAAGTCATCTATTCTGAGGAGAGGATACTTGTACTTAATGGTAACTCAATTCAACTTGTGGTAATCAATACACAACCGCAATGACCTATCTTTCTTCTTCGCAAAGAGAGCCAGCGCTCTCCAAGGTGATGTACTATGACGAATGAGACCCCTATCTAACAGTTGTTGGAGTTGGATCTTAAACTCATACAACTCAGTGGGCGCAAATCTATATGGTGCCACAAAAATTGGTGCTATGTTGGGCATTAAGTCAATGGGGAATTCAACCTCCCAGTGAGGTGGCAACTTGGTAAGATCTTCAGGGAAAACATCAGGGTATTTGTAAACTACCCTTGGTAGGTCATCCCGAACCATGCTACCCTCATTGGCTAAAGAAATGGAAAAAAAGAAACTAAGTCATCCCCAACCTTATATTCATACAACGGTGGGATCGAACTATCACCCCAATCATATAGGAAATAAAAACAATCCCCAGTTGGTGTGCATATAGACACTTTGTGGTGCTGACAATCTATCGTGGCCTGGAAGTGTGTCAACTAATCCATACCCAATATAACATCAAAAGTATGCATGTCTAAGATGATAAAATCAAAAGAGAGTCAGCGATCTGCGACTTTAATCTTGCAAGAGCGGCACACTCGCCCCAATGCCACTCTACCCCCAATCGTTGACTCAACCCACAAAGGGGACTCTAACCGATCAATTTTTGACCTCAAAGCAGAAACAAAAGCAGTAGATATAAATGAATGTGACACACCCGTATCAATCAACACACCAAAAAATTGAGCAGAACAAAACAAAACAAAACAAAATTACCCCTCACAACAGAGGATCCTAGCAACTGCTCTGGCACGGTAACAACATATATACGCCCCTGTGCTCTTTGGTCAACCTGCTTGTCTCTAAGAGTATAGGCCTATTGTATTGACTAAGTCGAGGTGGCTCCCAAAATAGCTTGTGAGGTCTAAACTGAATGAGCCTGTTGGTGGCTCTAAGTTTGCCTCGACCCTAATACACCAGATACGACTCCTAACTGCGGGTATGCTCTCCTCATATGCACAGAATGACCACAATGGAAACATGTAGGTCATTGTCTCCTACTCTAGGATTGACTCTAGGATCGGTTAGGCGGTGGTGGTGGTAACATCTACTGTCCTCCTCCCTTCTACGAACATGCATTGGTTTTGTGACCTATGGCCACATTTAAAAGAAGTAACTCCATCCTCAGCATTTTTTTCTCGGGCCATGTAACGCCCCAATTTTCATACCCAAATGACAATACAATAATCATGGCCCTTTTAAAGGAAAGCCAATTATGCAATCCCACACTTGCATTTCTTAATGTAAATAATTCCTCACGCGATAATACATTAATCCAACAACAAGTAATTAAACAAATAAATACCCCCAAGGGTTTACAAGTTTCCAAGCTTAAGACTGGTTACACAAAATGGTTATTCAAACCCACACAAATATAGCCTTTGGCTTACAGACAGAGTCACAGCAGAATGAAAGTTTTGTACTCACAATACACACATTTTCTAGCCTTTAGTTAGGCGGAATCACCACATCCTTTCATGCTCAAAAATCCTGTAGGGTGAGCATAAAGCCCAGTAGGAAATTCTTAACAAAGTATATATATTATAGCGATCCCGGTTTTTCCTTCCTTTGTATACTGTATTCTAGACTTGGTTTCGTGCATTTGTTTTGTATCATTATCACTTCTAGCCTTTACTCTTTGTATTTGAGTCTTGGGTTGTGATGGGCAAGTTTAAAACAGGTTGGTTGCACTTTGAAACCAAAAGGTGATGCCCAGGTTTTTGCCTTCACGCTCGAGCGGAAGTTTTAACGCTCGAGCGGAAGTTTTAACGCTCGAGCGGAAGTTTTAACGCTCGAGCGGAAGTTTTAACGCTCGAGCGGAAGTTTTAACGCTCGAGCGGAAGTTTTAACGCTCGAGCGGAAGTTTTAACGCTCGAGCGGAAGTTTTAACGCTCGAGCGGAAGTTTTAACGCTCGAGCGGAAGTTTTAACGCTCGAGCGGAAGTTTTAACGCTCGAGCGGAAGTTTTAACGCTCGAGCGGAAGTTTTAACGCTCGAGCGGAAGTTTTAACGCTCGAGCGGAAGTTTTAACGCTCGAGCGGAAGTTTTAACGCTCGAGCGGAAGTTTTAACGCTCGAGCGGAAGTTTTAACGCTCGAGCGGAAGTTTTAACGCTCGAGCGGAAGTTTTAACGCTCGAGCGGAAGTTTTAACGCTCGAGCGGAAGTTTTAACGCTCGAGCGGAAGTTTTAACGCTCGAGCGGGCTTTTCGTTGTTGCTTCTCTGCATGGAAAATCTTCTAAGGCTGAGGATGTGAATTTTATGTGATTTGATGTTCAATCAATTAATTGAGTTCTTTTCTCTACTTCTTAAATCTTACATAATTCGTAGGTTCAGGTTCATCTAATCTTGATAATGACATCTGTTGTGTTATTTCCTTTCTTTCCTCCTCTTCTTCTTCTTTTTTTTTTTTTCTTTTTTTCTTTTTTTACAAAGAAAAAAATTTGGGGTTTCATTGATTAAATGGTGTAGTTGGATAATATAAATCACTCGCCTATTGAATTGTTGGTATATTTATTTTAATAACTGTTTTGGGCTATCGGTGGAGGATAGTCGTGTTTGTTGTAAACATTGTATGTGGATTAGGGAAAATTGAAACTAATCAAATTCTTTAAGTCATAAATTTAGACTATTGAATTAATACAGAATATACATGTATTGATTGAGCATTGCATATGCATGTTGTGTGGGAGGAGATAGAGGATGTACTCCACGGTTTAGGGGAAGATAGGGGATGGCCCTCTAAACCGGATTTTGTGTGACATTGATACAGCTTGGGAGGAGATAGGGGATGGACTCCATTAGCATCACTATTATGTGTGCTTATTATACTGAAGTGTTTTACATGTTATTGATACAGCACTAAAATGTGTATCAAACGGGAAGTATGAAGTGTTTTAATGTGAGCCTGATTCTCATTAATGTTGTTGATATTGGAAGTAATGTGAATGTGATATATAATTCATTGTTGTAAGTTTGGCCAGGTTCTGAGCCATATTAATAATAATGGGAATTGAAACATGTCATAGACATTAGTGTCTTGAGACGGTATTAAGTCACAATTGATTATCTTGGTTAACCATCTATTGAATGCTATAGCTTTATTCAATGCTTATATTTGGTTTAGTATTTTTCTACTGGGCTGTGGCTCACCCTTTATGGGAACATCATTTTCAGGTTCAGGTGATAAGCTACCTCCAAGGACTTAGCTTGGAAGGAATTGGAGTTGAAGACTCTGTTTAGTTTAGTTGTTATTTATTTATTTGATATTACATGTAAACATTCAAGCCTAGGGCTTTATTTGTATTTGAGTTAGCACTCATATTTTGTGTCCAAGTGTTGGCTTGGAAAGATGTTAGCCCGTAAGACATTTAATTTGATGTTACATGTAATGTTTTTTTTTTAATAAGAATACTCTGATGAATAGAATAACGGTTGGTTTTCTTTTATTAATGCATCCAAGTGTTGGCTTGGAAAGATGTTAGCCCATAAGGCAGTTAATTTGATGTTACATGTAATGTTTTTCAATAAGAATACTCTGATGAATAGAATAACGGTTGGTTTTCTTTTATTAATGCATGCCAATGTTATGTATATTATGGGTTTATTTTGGGGGCGTTACAACTTGGTATCAGAGCGTACCGGGTTTGAATACTTTGGGTACGTGGGAAGTGATTAGTATCACATTGGGTTCGTCTCGTTTGATAGAGACTTAGTGTAATGTTATATGCTTATGTGATAACATGTTTATGTGATTATGTGGGTATGGAATGTAGTTTCTAGGATGTTGATTGGACCCTTGAGTTTCTAGTAGTCTTGTTGGAAAGGCACTTGATCACTGCTGCTTCCAACCGGAACTATAGTAACGCATTGGGACTATCATTCTCCGGGAATGAAATTTGTAGGTGCTTATGTGATTATGTGCTTACGTGGATTGAATTATTGCTGTCCAATGCTTTAGGACGCGAGTGGTTAGTTTTGGCACATTTATTAATGTGCTAACGTCTTTGTTTTTCCTTTATTAGGATGTCAGGACGAGGACGAGGACGCGGTAGGCGTGGTAGGCCGGGTAGGCAGGAGTGCCTGTGCCAGAGGAGATTCCGGCAGTTCAGGAGGGAATTGGCCAGGCCAATGTGGCCGAGCCAGTAGGCCAGCAGGCTATGGGCGCTCTAGCCCGAGAGATAGCAGGGGCATTCAGGGAGTCAGTAGGCATTCTCAGAGCTGAGAATCAAGCTCAGGCTGGTATTGCGGATGCAGGACCTTCCTTTCTGAAGAGGGAGTTCTTCCGGTCCAATCCGGATGAATTTGTGGGTGATCCTAAAGAACCACTTAAGGCAGATGAATGGCTCGAACAGACAACGAAGACGTTTGAGATGCTTGGCATCGAAGACGAGGGGTTGAAAGTGACCGTGGCATCTTTCCAGTTGAAGGGGGATGCAGGTCAATGGTGGAAGTTTACTAAGGGGCGTATAGGAGGTACATGGGAGGCTTTTGGCACTCATCTCTTTCTTCACCTTTTGGGTTGTTTTCTTTGAGGTAGGGATTTCCTACTTGCACCTGAGTTGGTGGCGTCTGAGGAACGCCGTTGTATTGAGTTTGAGAGGAAGTTGAGGCGTGGCCTCAAGCTGCGAGTTGGGGGAACTATGATTCGGGATTATGGGCGTATGGTTGATGCTGCAGCCCATATGGAGATCATGATGCAGGAGGAGGAGGAAGGACATAAGGGCTTCAAGAGGAGTCAGGATGGTCAGAGTGATGGTAGGAGACAGAAGAGTTTTAATCTTCAGCAGTCTCAGAGTAGCTTTTCTAGATCGACTTTTCCTGTGCTGAGTGCTAGTTCGGGGAAAGGCAGTCAGGGAGACATTACCTGTTTCAAGTGTGGCCAGCTGGGCCACAAGTCTCCAGTTTGTCCTCAGAGGGGAGGAGTGCAGAGAGCAGCATCATCTTCGGCTCGATCTCAGAGCCAGAGTCAGGGTAGAGGCCAGCCACTCTCGTGTTATCAGTGTGGCCAGCCAGGGCATATGAAGAGGTATTGCCCTCAGTTGGGTGGCACACCTGGTGCATCTGGTTTGAGACAGATTCAGGGGCAACAGCCAGCTCAGTCAGTTCAGGCCTCAAGGGCTAGTCAGGGGGCTTCATCGTCCCAGTCGGTGTAGCAGTCTTATGCTCCTAGGGGTGAGCAGGTTGATCAGAGGTTGTCTGAGCCCGTGTATGCTGTTACCGCGCAGGATCTTGTACCGGCTCCATCAGTTGTGAGAGGTACTTTCTTGTTTTGTAACTCGGTTGCTAATGTTTTGATTGATACGGGTGCATCTCATTCATTTGTGTCTGCTGCATTTGCATCTGTTTTGGAATTGGAGTTGGCATAGTTAGCATCTCCTATATGTGTACTATCGCCTGTTGGTGGTGAGTTGATCTTGAAACAAGGTGTTAGAGGTTGTGATATAGAGGTCGCCGACCATAGGCTTCATTTTCCTTTTGTTGTCATGCCCATGAAGGGTTTTGATGTTATTTTGGGTATGGACTAGCTACCGTCATATCGGGCTGTTATTTATTGCAACCGCCAGAGGGTTACAGTTTGTACCTTGAGCGGGGAGTGTTTCCATTTCTTGGGGGATCGGGTTGGTAGTGTGTTGCCACCGATGTATGATCCGCGAGGGCAGAGTGAGTTTAGTGGACTACTTGCTACATTTTCTGGGGGACCGGGTTGGTAGTGTTTTGCCACCGGGGTATGATCTACGAGGGCGGAGTGAGCTTAGTGGTCTACTTGCTAGCTTTCAGAGTGGTGAGTGTAACGAGACCCAGACTGTGTTGCCAAGAGTGGTTTGTGATTATTCGGACGTCTTTCCCGAGGACCTTATTGGTTTGCCACCTCACAGAGAGATTGAGTTCTCTATTGACTTAGTGCACGGCACGGCACCGATTTCTATGGCACCTTATCGTTTTGCCCCAGCTGAGTTAGTTGAGTTGAAAATCCAACTCCAGGAGTTGCTAGATAAAGGCTTTATACGTCCAAGTGTTTCGCCTTGGGGAGCACCGGCCCTCTTTGTTAAAAAGAAAGGTGGTGCTTTGAGACTTTGTATAGATTACCGGAAATTGAATCGGGCTACGGTTAAGAATAAGTACCCTATGCCCCGTATAGATGATCTGTTCGATCAGTTGAAAGGTTCCCGTTGTTTCTCAAAGATAGACTTGAGATCAGGTTATCATCAGTTGAGAGTCAGGGAGGAGGATATTCCAAAGACGACATTCCATGGGCGCTCTAGCCCGAGAGATAGCAGGGGCATTCAGGGAGTCAGTAGGCATTCTTAGAGTTGAGAATCAAGCTCAGGCTGGTATTGCGGATGCAGGACCTTCCTAGTCGACTACATCAGTCCGTGATTTCACTTTTCTGATCACTTTTTGACCTACTTTTCATCTCTTAACTTTTAAAAACCGCCCCTTGAGAGTTTCTCTCTCTACTCTTACCTTCTCTCCAAGATTTGATCTATTTCCGGTGGTCTTCTACCCTAGTTCCTTTGGAAGAAAGGTAGAGCTTCGCGAGAGCTTTGTTTTAATCTGAGAAACTTGGGATTTGGAGCACGTGGGTCTTTGGTCTTCATCTCCGTCTTCTCCATTCGGGTTATTATCTTTGAGGTAGGGATTTCCTACTCCAATTTATAAGTTTTGTTCTAAGTTTTGGTATAATGATATGTTGGGGTTACTTTGATAATTTTGGGAGAAACCCTAGTTGTGTTAATTAATTAATTTGTATAATTAATTTAAGGGAATTGGGGAATTTGGTTAAATTCATGAAATTAGGAAAGTTATTGGTTAAATGGTGTAGTTGGATAATGTAAATCACCCGCCTATTGAATTGATGGTATATTTATTTCCAAATCTAG
>NW_021025604.1:241889-258592 GCF_004153795.1 Camellia sinensis
GTGGGATTTGTTTTGTTATTTCACTTCTAGCCTTTACTTCTTTGTTTTGAGTCTTGGGTTATGATGGGCGAAGTTTAAAACAGGTTTGGTTGCACTTTGAAACCAAAAGGTGATGCCCAGGTTTTTGCCTTCACGCTCGAGCGGAAGTTTTAACGCGTCGAGCGGGCTTTCGTTGTTGCTTCTCCGCTCGAGCGGGAGTTTTGACGCTGAGCGTGGTTTTCATCTCCAGTACTTTATACTCTGCAGTCCGTCCGGCTCGAAGAGATATTTTTTACGCTCGAGCGTGATCTTCTTGATTTTGTCCCCCGCTCGAGCGGAGAGTTTTACGCTCCGAGCGGATACCATCGCCTGCAAAATTCTGGAAGTGTGCAATCGAATGCTCGAGCGGTCTTTCACGCTCGAGCGTGAACGAGCATGATTCTGTGTCTTACGCTCGAGCGGGGCTTTCTACGCTCGAGCGTAGAGTCGATTATATCAGTCCGTGATTTCACTTTTTGGATCACTTTTTGACCTACTTTTCTTTCTTAACTTTTAGAAAACCGCCCCTTGAGAGTCTCTCTCTCTTTCTCTCTCTCTAAACCTGCCTTCTCTCTAAAAATTGATCTACCTAGGGTGAGTATCTAACCTTGGTCCTTTATTAAAAAGTTAGAGTGGGTTGAGGGCTTCGTTTTAATCTGAGAAACTTGGGATTTGGAGCACGTGGGTCTTTGGTCTTCATCTCCGTCTTCTCCATTCGGGTTATTTTCTTCGAGGTAGGGATTTCCTACTCCATTTTATAAGTTTTGTTCTAAGTTTTGGTATATTGATATGTTGGGGTTACTTTGGTAATTTTGGGAAAAACCCTAGTTGTATTAATAAATTAATTTGTATAATTAATTTAAGGGAATTGGGGAATTTGGTTAAATTCATGAAATTGGGGAATTCTTTGATTAAATGGTGTAGTTGGATAATTTAAATTACTCGCCTATTGAATTGTTGATATATTTATTTCCAGTCTAGAAATAATTGTTTTGGGCTATCGGTGGAGGATAGTCGTGTTTGTTGTAGACATTGTATGTGGATTAGGGAAAATTGAAACTAATCAATTTGTTTAAGTCATAAATTTAGGACTGTTGAATTAATACAGAAAATACATGTATTGATTGTGTGTTGTACATGACAAGTGTTTAATACATTGTATATGTATTTTTGTTTGGGAGGAGATAGGGGATGGACTCCATTAGCATCACTATTATGTGTGCTTATTATATTGAAGTGTTTTTACATGTCATTGATACAGCACTAAAATGTGTATCAAACGGGAAGTATGAAGTGTTTTGATATGAGCCTGAGTCTCATTTGTTTGTTTGATATTGGAAGTAATGTGAATATAACATATATAGTTCACTGTTGCAAGTTTGGCCTGGTTCTGAGCCATATTGATAATAAAGAAAAGTGAAACGTGTCATTGACATTAGTGTCATGAAACTGTATAATGATGTAATTGATTATCTTGGTTAACCATCTATTGAATGCCATAGCTTTATTCATTGCTTATATTTGGTTTAGTATTTTTCTACTGGGCTGTGGCTCACCCTTTATGGGAACATCATTTTCAGGTTCAGGTGATAAGCTACCTCCAAGGACTTAGCTTGGAAGGAATTGGAGTTGAAGACTCTGTTTAGTTTAGTTGTTATTTATTTATTTGATATTACATGTAAACATTCAAGCCTAGGGCTTTATTTGTATTTGAGTTAGAACTCATATTTTGTGTCCAAGTGTTGGCTTGGAAAGATGTTAGCCCGTAAGGCAGTTAATTTGATGTTACATGTAATGTTTTTCAATAAGAATACTCTGATGAATAGAATAACGGTTGGTTTTCTTTTATTAATGCATGTCAATGTTATGTATATTATGGGTTTATTTTGGGGGCGTTACATATATTTTATACAAATCTCAAGAGATGAAATGCACATAACATGCTATGTCCTTTTTGAAGATAAATCACATTTTTTATCTTTTAAAAACTATCATGCTCAATGATGTCATGCAATTTCAATTGTTCAAAACTTAACAATTTATTTGAAGGGCGATAAATACGACTCTGGCAATCCCTAGGTTGGTGTCTGTAAGTAGATTGTACAAGTACTACCAATTTGTCATTTTTACCAGCATTGACTGGAAGGCTCGACACCTAGAATCTGTCATTTTTACCAGTATTAACTGGAAGGCTCGACACCTATTCAATTTCATCTACACCACCTGTTAAGACTTACCATCCTACTTACCCCAAAACCAATTCATGGAAACTTGTTTCTCAACATTCTTTTCTCAATGCAAGTTTTCAAATCAACTTTCAAAGTTTAATGTAATCAAATGAATTGATATGCCAATAACACAAGATGAATATAAATATTTTTATTCCAATTCATCATCCACGGAATAACACAATTCCCTCTTCTCAAGTATCCTCAACAATTAGTCATTTCAAGACTATTTCAACGTTTTGAACAATAATTTCCAAAATGAACAACAATTCTCATATTCCCTAAAATTCATCATTTATATAAATATAAATAAGAAAATTTTCAAACATCCATTTATTTTGACACACAAAATAAATATAACAATATCATTCATAGATTTTCAGTCTCTTAAAAAAAATTCCCAAATTCTAGGTTTTCTCACCAAAACTATACAATTCAAATCTTTTGAAAGAAAACTTTCCAAAATCATCTTTTCTTCAATCAACGAAGATCAAAACCCATAAAATCATTTAAAAGAACAAGAGACAAACCCACTTTCAAAATCGCTCAACTTCTTGAATTAACAATCAATTTTCAAAGCTATCGAAGGATGATTTCAAAAACCATCTAGATCTTGCAAAAATATATATATAACTCTAAGAAAATCCCTACCTCAAGTTTTGAAGAAGAAATGAGATGAAACCCCCAAAATCAACGTTGTCCAAACTCGATCTTCACCGCACACAATGAAGCCCTTGAGGCGCTAACCAACTTTGATGAAGAACTTAGGTCCAAATCCCAAAGGATTTGAAGGAATCAAAGATCTTGTGAGGTTTTTGGTAGGAAATGTAGAGAGAAGGGAGGGGAAATGCTTTTTAGAGAGAGAGATATACAAAAGTGATTTGAAATATCAGATTCACAAACTGATATAAAATGGTCTGCTTGAGCATGGAAAGTCCCGCTCGAGCGTCAAATACACTTTACCAGTACTTTTGCAGACAGGTCAAACTTCTGAAACCAAACATTCTCCGCTCGAGTGCATAAACGGCCGCTCGAGCGGACAAGCAACTTCTAATGCATTTTGCATTTTTGCTTCGGGGGCGTTGCCCAAGGACCCACCAAGGGGCATTGCTCCCTGGACCCCCGCGAGCTGACCGAGCAGCTTGATCCGTGACATACTTAGCGATGTGGCAAAACTGGGATTGCTACAGGCCAACACTAGGCAACAGGAAAGTAGATCTAATCTACTGTGACTGGGTTGGGATGGAGTGGAGCCTTTATGACTCTTACCCCTTAGACATTCTGAAATTGATGACAAATGCTTCCCATGTCGACCCAACTCTACCTTTGGCAAACTTTGCCTTTGGTGTTTTTCCATCATTGGCCCACATCCCTTTCAAGTAGTAACTCACTAAGGTTACCCTCAGTTCCATGTTATCAATGTGAAGCATCTCAAAGGTCTTCACAGTTTGTTCAAGCTACTCGTCCACCTTCTTGTGCTCTGGACCACCGTGAAACTCGTCCAATTTGGCTCGCAAGAATTCTTGGGTAAGAAAGCCTGCCCTCATCTCTACGGCATTCTCTCAGTCTTGGTTCTCTGCCCTCATCATATTTATGGACTCTCTCAAGGCCCCTGCCATTTTTAGACTAAGGCATCTACAATAGCTTCAGAACGCCCACTTGTCCCACTTGCTCGGCCACATTAGCTTGGTCGAACCCCTCTTCTTGCATTGAAACCTCATAGATTGGCACTTCATCAACACCTCGGTGAGGCCTACCATGCCTCCTGTATCTACCATAATGTGCCTGACCTCGTCTTGACATCCTAATTATGGACAATAGTGAACAATTTAGCACATAATCACATATGTGCTCGTAACTAAATCTCACACGTCCCGTCACAGTAATTTACAAACTTTCATTTCATGTAAACACTTCGTTTCACTCCACGTAACCACTTAACACATACAGATTACTCCTTCAAGATGACACTTGTCCTTCAAATAAGACTTCAAGGAATTTTATAGGCGCAAATAACATCCTAAAAGTTCAACTACATACCCATCTAGTCATGTAAGTATGTTATCATGGAACACCTAAAACACGAAACATATCATAATTTAGCAAAATGCACCCATTGTGGAAAAACCAGTTCCCGCGAGCCCCAAGTATTCAAACCTGGTAGCTCTAATACCAAGTTGTAACGTCCCTAGATAATTGAGATAAAATAACTCTGATTAATATATTCAATGAAACAATCTTAGTTCAACTGGTCAAATCTCTATGTATATATTCCATATCATATGATAAATTTACAAAGGGGGTCCACATGCAATACATATTCAATCTTCTTAAAGTATGAATCCATAGCATGTGAGACGAATAATAATAATAATAATAAAAAGAACAATATAAAAGAATGCCCTGTGGGCTACATGTTCCAGGGCTTAGCCCCGGTTACACAGAAGATGGTTATCAAACCCATACAAGTAAAGGCCTTGGCTTGACAAAAATGAACAAAAGCTCATCATGCTTTCAAAACACTTCCCACGCCTTTAGCTGGGTAGGATCACCACATTCTTTCTTGTACAAATCCATTAGGGGTGACCACAAAGCCCAGTAAAGAGATTTTAACAAAGTTTATATGTTTTAACCAGTCTTATAACATGAATGCTATGCGATTTCATGCTTCAAAACCCTATAACTTTGTCCCTTTAGAAAGCACATGCAATGTTCTTTTCAAAAACACATTCTTCTAATGAATTCAAAATGCACAAACAGGGCGGTAAATATGACTCAAGTAATCCCTAGGCTGGTGTCTGCAAGTAGGAAAATCAAGCACTACCAAGTAGGCTCCTAACCGAAAGGCACGTGGTACCTACTCCACGCGTGTTTTCGGTCTTTCATCGTGGACATTTAGGCCAACTTAAACAATACCAAACTACGCCCCCAATCCAAACTTACCAAATGTATTTATTCCAAAATATTTCCAAAGTCATCAATTGTTTTCTCAAATAATAAATCAATTTCCAAAAGCATAGCCATAATAATGGATATTCAAAAGCTATGCAAGTGAATGAAATGCCAATGCAAAAAGTATATAATCTCATTATATAAATTTCCCACAATACTCAACATTTCCTCAATGTAAAAAAACAATCATTATCCATATACATGTGAAATATGACACATTTTCATATTCATAATCAATATCTATTTTCTATTCATGTCCACGTAAATATAAATCATGCTATCCATATCAATTTCTCAAAAATAAATCTCATCCATCCTGTGGATCAACACAACAACATGTGAAAGTTCATCATTTCTTAAATAATTTTTGTACCAATCTGTTTAGGGAGACCGCTCGAGCGGTCTATTGGTTGGTCGAGCAGTGATGCAAAGCTCCCATTATCTTGTATGTTTGCAGGCGAGACCGTTCGACCAGTTAAGTGGTTGCTCGAGCATAGAATTGAGACTCCTAGTATTTTCATTGTAGCTCTACAAAACTTTTGAGACCTTGCGTTTACTGGTCGATCAGACTCTTCAATTATGAGCACTTCGCTCGAGTGGTGGAAAGTTCACTCGAGTGGTTTGTTCGGGACGACACATTTAAAAGTCGATCTAAACAACTTTTCTCTCACTTTTTCCATATCTTTTTTTCTCTCTAGCAACCATTCCTGAAACCCTAGCCCAAAAACATTTAATTTATCTTGTTATTAACCTAGATCCACCATAGATCTTCCTAAAGGGTTATAGAACAAGTTTGGTTCTAAAATGTTACTGGCTGTTTCGTAACTTCTTGGAAGTTAGAGTTGGGCTTTCATCCATTGCCTTCAAATCTTGAGGTAGGGGAACTTTTAAGTCATTATATTTTTTATTTGGAATATATATGTGGTATTTTCATTATATCTATATAGACATCTAGAAGTATGAAGATTGGTGTGTTATCTAATGTGTTTGATCTAAAAGAGGTCATCTCTTATGAATTACTTGAAGAGTTTATGTTTTGTGTTGATGATTATGCAATGGGTGATGAGAATTGACCCTTAAATACTTTAAAGGGGAAAAGCCCCAATTTTCTTAAAACCCCAGCTTTCAAATTTGCTCAATAAAGGGGATTTGGTTCAATTGGGCTCCTAATCTTGAAATTGCATGTATTGACTTGATTTTTATGTTGGAACATGAAATGTTGAGAACCCCTTGTCACAAAACTTTGAGATGAAGATGGGCATGACTTGAAGAATTACCTTAATTGGAAATGTTTAAATTATTGGATTATTGTGAATTGAAACCACCTTAGGGAAATTGAGATTTGTAAAGTTGTAAAGTCCCTGAAAAAAAAAATGAATTCTCTTTAAAAACCCTTATGTTTGAATTATTTCCTTGAAAGCCCCTCAGTTTCTTAAATTACTTCGAATCTTGTCGGTTAGGTTTTTAAAACTTTTATCGAAACAGGAATATCCTAGCCGAATTAGATTCCTTAGTCTAATTTAATTTAATTCTACATAAATAAGGTTCCAATACATGAGTTTAATTCCAAGCCCTCACTTCTTTTATTAATTTCAAGAATTACCCCAAAAATAGTACATGTACTTTTTATACTATAGGTACCATCAAATCAATTTGAGATCTATATATATACATTGGGAAATGTATCCATAGCACCTATATATTGAATAAAAAAATTCCCCATTTCCCTTCCCCATGGCCGGCCAACCTAGAAGAATGTGAGGGACTTATTTTCAAGACTTGTAATTATGACATTCTAGAAGCTCTAGTACCTAGTACCCTTAAATCTAGGGTTATGTTCCCAACACTAGTTCCATTCCAACTAGAGGCCAACTAAATATTGTCTAATCACATGATTAAGTTCCCTAATCACTCCCTATTCCATTAGACTCCAAGTAAATCCAAACTTTTCAATCCAATTCCAACTAGTGGCCCTTCATGTCTTTTTACACCAAAATTGCCTATAACTACAACCACCCCCCCTAGCATGGCATACACAAGCAACACACACTCACATACATTCGGCTTAGAGGAGAGAAAGGAGAGCAAGAGAGAAGTCTTGAGAGGGAGAGGCAGGAAGAGTAGAGCAATCTTGTTCAAGCCTAGCAAGTAAGCCACAACACAACTTTCTCTTTGATTTTTCTTTTTCAAATACATGATCTTAAGGGATCTGCCCATTGTTTTCAGATGTGTTATTAATGATTTCCTTGTGTTAAAAATGATAAGAGTTGAGCCATGATTCTACCTCTCTTGTAGTTCCCCTCATTTCGGTACAAAACTATCTTTTTCATACCAATCTCTCAAACTTTCCAAAGGCACACCTTCAAGCTAATTTTCTGAGTTTAACATATATTATTTAGCATGTTTTCATCACAAAAGAAATGAAAAATTTCCCATAGTAGATCCCTTTCTCACAAATCTTCTTGTTTTGGGTATTGTGCCTTAAGAATCTGTTTTCATAGCCAACTTTCAAATTTTTCCTAGAAAAATATAGAAAATTATTCTGGACCTCCATTTTATGTCAAAATCTTCCTTAAGGAGTTATCTTTCAACTAAAATTGGTTTCACTAAAAACGAGTGAGCGATTTGTGAGAAACTCCAATTTTCGTAACGGTCGACGAATCTGGACAGCGTTGGAACTTTTCTTAAATAACTAAAAATCTAGAAAAGCAATCACATTTCCAAAACATGTTCTGAAAACTATATTAAATTCTCTATGAACCATAGGGAGGCCGAGTTCGGTAAAAATCTAAAATAGCCCTTTTGATTTTAATCTTTCAATGGTACTGAATCTGGAAATTTAGTTTTGCATGAGTGTTTTTTGCTCTTGTGTACATGAATATGCTTATTAGTTTATGATCATGCCTTGGTATGGTATTTCATGTGTTATGGTTATGTTCCTTATCTTCTTCATTTTAATGATGCTCATGCTTATGTGGATATTACTATCTTGTTGAGTTTGTTCTAGCTTGACTTAAAACATTGATCCAAACGGAAAACTTAATTGGGATGGTATTGGGTTTTCGATCACTTGATTAATGAAGGGATGAGAGTGTGTTATGTATGGATTTATGGGATGTGCTCCCTAATTGAATTTTAAGTCTTGCGCAAGCAGTTGTCGCGTAATCCCTGGAATGGAACAAATGTATTCGGACTCTTTGCGAGGGTATGATTGGTGAGATAAGGTTGGGTCCGGATGGGACATTTAGGGAGATAAAACTTTTTTGGAAGGATAAGGTTGGATTCAAGAGATAAAACCTTTTTCTTTCCGCTATCCCTTTTGAGGCCCTGCGATTGGCGCTACGTGGTATATAACCGTTGGTAAGCATCCGAGGTTAGTTCTACAACAAAGCAGCAAAAGGGGGAGTTCCAAATAGTCTAGTGTCCAATTCTTATGGTTGGGAGGATGAAATCTCTTTGGGGGATTTCTAGAATACTAACCACTAACATTATAACCTTGTTATCTATTTGAATGACATTCTCCTTTACTCTATTATTGAAATTGTTGTTATTGACTTGAATATCATGCTTCACTACTTGTTTGCCATAAATGTGATGGTGTATTGGATTTGGGAAAAGGGACGGGGTGTGTGTGCGTTTACTGGGCATTCAAAGCTCACGGCGTTTCATGCCAGGTATTGAAGACTATTAGGCTGGTCGAAGGCAAAGCTGAAGTATTTGAGGACGTATGGCTATCCTATGAGAGTTAGGAACTAGTTATGTTAAACATGTTTTGAGATTGTAAGTGACAGATCCCATGTTGTATTTAAGACATGATTTTTTGTAATTTGTATATATATAACATTTGTAACCTATCCTTATACTCCGTTAACTCATGCAGGCCTTGTGTTAATACCCTGTCAAGATTTGTCAAAAGGTTAGCTTTGCTATCTAAGATGGTTGGACTTAAAAGGGAGGCTATTTTGACTCCTCCGACCTTCCTGGGATCTTGCTTGGTTATTAGCTAAAGGACTCATTAGTGACATTTCCTACTCTTGTAACCTTAGATAAACCCTGTATTTAATGATTAATATATTATTTGATGTTTTCAATTTTTTTGGGGCATCACAACTTGGTATCAGAGCCTAGGTTCAACCCTTACCCACGCATTTCGACTTGCGGTTAGAGATTTCCCTGCCTCAACTATGTTATATTATTACAAGACTATTTACTCTATCAACTAAAAGACATTAAAAATCAATCCTTGCTTAACCGACCTTAGGACGTTTCTTCGGATTTTGGGCATGGCAACGTCGGCTCGTGAAGCTGTATAGTGGTGCTCTAGTTGGAATCAGAGAGCTGAAAAAAGCATCTGAATATAAAAGCAACAGAACCAAACTTTCATAATGAAGAAGGAGAACCTTGATCAATAAATCAAGACATGTGGTTTGTCCAGAACTATTAAGAATAGTGACGGAATCGGTAGTTGAGTAGGACTATGTAAGGAAACATAATATGAATTACTTGAATTAGAAGGATTTCACCTTAGAAATTCCCTTAACTAACAGCGTTAGTAAAACCCTAACCTGTACCTAACTGTACGTTGGCAGATGGTGAACTACACACGAGCAAACAATTACATTGGTACCAGCGACAACACCAACCACAACGATGACGTCAATATTAATAGGAACGGCACAGCCGGGATCAATAATCACATTCCTACACCCACAGCTAACCTACCCGGGAATATCGAAAATCGAATTTTGGAAGAATTAGGAAGGCTGAAGAGCACACGTCAGAATGAGATGACACATCTATTCTCCGAATTTCGTAAACAGAGACCGCCGATCTTCACTGGTGAGCTCGATCCTAAGATCACTGAAAATTGGATTCGACAAATTGAGAAAATGCTGGAGACAATGGGAATAGTCGAGCATACAGACAAGATCGCTCTGGCCGTTTACCAATTGGAAGGTGAGGCAGACCATTGGTGGGCATTAATCAAGGAATCTAGGGACATCACGACTATGACTTCGGTGTAATTTAAAGAATCATTTATGAGGAAGTACTTCCCACACACTGTTAGATAGGAAAGAATTCATGAGTTTCAATTGCTAGAGCAAGGCACGATGACGGTGACCCAATATGTGGCGAAATTTGAGGAATTAGCTCGTTATGCGACTCGATACGTAGCTGGTGATGAAGAGAAAGCACGAAAATTTGAGTGGGGTCTAGACCCTATAATCAGAGGAAGGGTTTTGCCCTTGCGACTTCCTACTTTTGCAGATGTAATGGACACAACACTAGACGCAGAATGGGAGGTGGAAGATACCAGACGGATTTGGAGCTTGAAGAAAGAAAGTCAATCCCATGTGGGACCAGAAAGAAACAGCCGAAGACATGCAGTACCAAAACCGTACTCTAGGGCACAACTACGACAATAACAACAACAACAACAACTACAACAACGACCACAACAGCAGTACCGGAAGGAAAGCTGTCAAACAAGATCAGCTTGGCCGATCTAGTGTTACTATTGTCATCAACAGGGACACAAGAAGAATGAGTGTCCCCAACTCATCCAGTCAAGAAATCAAGGAGAAGGTACGAAAGCAAATGCACAAGGGATTGACGAGCAGAAGACATGGAAGAACAAGCCAGGTCCAGCCAGTCCACAATACCAGAGGGAAGGAGGCAACAAGAGGCCTGGGCTCAATAATAATCAGAGGTCAACTGGAAGAATATTTGCACTACAAGAAGAAGAAGACGGAGACCTCACTAAGCAGTACCTTGAGAGCGAGAAATACAGTGCATATGAACCCGGGGAATTGCAGTACAAGCCTTGGTTAACCTAGAAAAAAATGTAACTAAGCAGTTAGAACTCCTTTGGAATGACTTTTTGTAATCTGAACCTAGATGGTGTAAATTTCCCTTATTTGATCCAGTCTTAGAATTTTTGGGTACACATTTTACTCGTCGCATTCCTTCATATCTGCAATTTGTGTTAGGACATAGGAATTATTTGTGCAATTTTCGAGGCACCCGACTCCGACCTCATCTTAGAAATAGATTTGTTACTCGTACCTTAGCAATTATCGATAGTTACCAAAAGAAGGAGATGACTTACCCATCCAATGGAACGTTTTTATTATTTAAGGGGGATAGATTAGTTTCCATGACTCAACACAACAATTTGACAAACGCAATGGCATCAGCAAATTACCAAGGGATCAATTCTTAGCAAGAGCATAGATCACCAAATCAGGAATTTGGCAATACAAACCCTCACACTGGAGCAGCAACATCATTACCCGTATAGTGAACAGTTCAAGAAGCGCGGGAGATTAGCATATCTCCTTAGTCATTAATCAGGGAGGAATTCAATTCAAAATGCTATTATTAGAATAAGACCAATGGTGGCTTGGACAAAGGAAGAAGAACTTGAGAGAAGAAGATGATCCGGCTAATTGCCCACAACAATTTGAGACATGAAGAATGACTGAAATTTCGGGGACGAAATTGTTTTAAGGTGGATAGGTTGTGAAGCCCCTGGGGAAAAAAAAAAGAATTCTCTTTAAAAACCCTTATGTTTGAATTATTTCCTTGAAAGCCCCTCAGTTTCTTAAATTATTTCGAATCTTGTTGGTTAGCTTTTTTTAAATTTTATCGAAACAGGAATATCCTAGCTGAATTAGGTTCCTTAGTCTAATTTAATTTAATTCTACATAAATAAGGTTCCAATACATGAGTTTAATTCCAAGCCCTCACTTCTTTTATTAATTTCAAGAATTACCCCAAAAACAGTACATGTACTTTTTATACTATAGGTACCATGAAATCAATTTAAGATATATATATATATACATTGGGAAATGTGTCCATAGCACCTATATATTGAATAAAAAAATTTCCCATTTCCCTTCCCCATGGCCGGCCAACCTAGAAGAATGTGAGGGACCTATTTTCAAGACTTGTAATTATGACATTCTAGAAGCTCTAGTACCTAGTACCCTTAAATCTAGGGTTGTGTTCCCAACACTAGTTCCATTCCAACTAGAGGCCAACTAAATATTGTCTAATCACATGATTAATTTCCCTAATCACTCCCTATTCCATTAGACTCCAAGTAAATCCAAACGTTTCAATCCAATTCCAACTAGTGGCACTTTATGTCTTTTTACACCAAAATTGCCTATAACTACAACCCGCCCCCCCCCCTATGCATGGCAAATACACAACAACCACAAAAGAAATGAGTTTAACATATATTTTTTAGCATGTTTTCATCACAAAGAAATGAAAAATTTCCCTTAGTGGAACCTTTCTCATAAATCTTATTGTTTTGGGTATTGTGCCTTAAGAACCTATTTTCACATCCAAATTTCAAAATTTCTAGAAAAATATAGAAAATTATTCTGGACCTCCATTTTATGTCAAAATCTTCCTTAAGGAGTTATCTTCTTTCAAACTAAAATTGAGGTTTCACTGAAAATGAGGAGCGATTTGTGAGAAACTCCAATTTTCGTAACGGTCGACGAATCTGGACAGCGTTGGAACTTTTCTTAAATAACTAAAAATCTAGAAAAAGCTATCACATTTTCCGAAAACATGTTCTGAAAACTATATTAAATTCTCTATGAACCATAGGGAGGGCGAAGTTCGGGAAACTAAATAGCCCTTTTGATTTTAATCTTTCAATGGTACTGAATCTGGAAATTTAGTTTTGCATGAGTGTTTTTTGCTCTTGTGTACATGAATATGCTTATTAGTTTATGATCATGCCTTGGTATGGTATTTCATGTGTTATGGTTATGTTCCTTATCTTCTTCATTTTAATGATGCTCATGCTTATGTGGATATTACTATCTTGTTGAGTTTGTTCTAGCTTGACTTAAAACATTGATCCAAACGGAAAACTTAATTGGGATGGTATTGGGTTTTCGATCACTTGGTTAATGAAGGGATGAGAATGTGTTATGTATGGATTTATGGGATGTGCTCCCTAATTGAATTTTAAGTCTTGAGCAAGCAGTTATCGCGTAATCCCTGGAATGGAACAAATGTATTCGGACTCTTTGCGAGGGTTTGATTGGCGAGATAAGGTTGGGTCCGGATGGGACATTTAGGGAGATAAAACTTTTTTGGAAGGATAAGGTTGGATTCAAGAGATAAAACCTTTTTCTTTCCGCTGTCCCTTTTGAGGCCCTGCGGTTGGCGCTACGCGGTATATAATCGTTGGTAGGCATCCGAGGTTAGTTCTGCAACAAAGCAGCAAAAGGGGGAGTTTCGAATAGTCCAGTGTCCAATTCTTATGGTTGGGAGGATGAAATCTCTTTTGGGGATTTCTAGAATACTAACCACTAACATTATAACCTTGTTATCTATTTGAATGACATGCTCCTTTACTCTATTATTGAAATTGTTGTTATTGACTTGAATATCATGCTTCACTACTTGTTTGCCATAAATGTGATGGTGTATTAGATTGGGAAAATGGGACGTGGTGTGTGTGCGTTTACTGGGCATCCAAAGCTCACGGCGTTTCATGCCAGGTATTGAAGACTATTAGGCTGGTCGAAGGCAAAGCTGAAGTATTTGAGGACGTATGGCTATCCTATGAGAGTTAGGAACTAGTTACGTTAAACGCGTTTTGAGATTGTAAGTGATAGATCCCATGTTGTATTTAGGACATGATTTTTTGTAATTTGTATATATATAACATTTGTAACCTATCCTTATACTCCGTTAACTCATGTAGGCCTTGTGTTAATACCCTGTCAAGATCTGTCGAAAAGGTAGCTTCGCTATCTAAGGTGGTTGGACTTAGAAGGGAGGCTATTTTGGTTCCTCCGACCTTCCTGGGATCTTGCTTGGTTATTAGCTAAAGGACTCATTAGTGACATTTCCTACTCTTGTAACCTTAGATAAACCCTGTATTTAATGGTTAATATATTATCTGATGTTCCCAATATTTTTAGGGCGTCACAAAAGTCAAGCATCATATGCATTCATTAATTATACTTTGTGACTTGGGATTGTTAATGATTGGAAAATGTTTGAAATGAGTATAGCGCATGAGTTTGGGTTCTGAGTCGGGTCTTGGTTGAGTTGTGTTTTGTATATTGGTACCTGCGCGGGTAGTCAAGGTGCCCAATTGCTCTATCTTGTGCATGTCACTAGACGAATGTGGAAAAGGTTTTAGGGTGTCCATGAGGTTTCCGTTTTTAGATTTGGAAAATATGGAAAACATGATTTTGGGTGTCCACGAGCTTGCCATTTTTGGAGTCGGCAAATGTGGAAGAGTAAGGTCTTGGATGTCAATCACCCCACCGTTGTTAGAGTCGACAAATGTGGGATTATTTTCTATATATATATATATATATGTGTGTGTGTAAGTATGGAATGCAGCTCTAATTTTGGGACCTCATAGCGTATTTATACCCCATGTTTTGGACGATAACTCGTTTTTGAGATTACTCAGTTTGGCATCATGGTTTTACAAAGGAGTGGACATGGGGTTTTCCCATCTTTTACATGGCATGATCATATGTATCTTGATTTATAGCGATCCCGGGTTTACCCTTGTTGTACAGTGATCCGGACATGTGTCCGTGGATGTTGGTAGTTGTTCATTATCTTGTTTACATCCTTTTTACTTCGTATTTGAGTTATAGGATGTGTTGGGCAGGTTTGTTATAGGTTGGTTGTGTTTGGGAGCCTAGTGCTGCTGCCCAGATTTTTGGACCTTCGCTCGAGCGAGAAGTTGGTCGCTCGAGCGAGAGTTGAGTTCGTGCCTGGTGGATCGAGCCAGAGTGGCTTCGCTCGAGCGAGCGATTGCATCTAGTTCTGGACCTGAGAACTGCATTTCTTGGCTCGAGCGAGCTTTCTTCGCTCGAGCAGTCTGGTTTGTTCTTCGCTCGAGCGAGATGTCTGTTGCTCGAGCGTGCTTCTGGTTCCAGACCTGAGGGTTTGAGTTGTTAGCTCGAGCGAGCATTCTTTCGCTCGAGCGCACTTCTGAGTTTTTGGCTCGAGCGAGAACTTCTTGGCTCGAGCGAGAGTTTTCTGTGTCTGGTCGCTCGAGCGACAAAGGGCGTGTTTATCATCAAGGGACTAGCAGCAGCGTCTAAAAACCTCACTTTTTCAACTTTTCTTTCTATGGTAGCAAACCTTAATCGAACACTCTCTCTCTCTCTAAACTTGCCACTCTCTCTAAGGTTTGATCTTCCCTAGGGTGTGAATCTAGCCTAGGGCCTTTGTTTAAAAAGGTAGAGGGTGTTGAGAGCTTCGATTTAATCTGAAAAAGTTGTGGATTTGGAGCAAGTTGATTCTGGAGTCTTCATCTCCTTTTGGGCTAAAACTTCAAGGTAGGCGATATCCTACTCCTCTCTATGGGTTTTGTCTTTAAATTTTGGTTATTTGAGATGTTGGGCTTGGTTTGGTAATTTGTGAAAGTTGGGGCTTTTGTGTAAAATTTTACAAAGTTGGGGTTTTATTCATAATAAACTAATGCATGTTTGCCATAGAAAAAATGGAATTGATTGTTGAATCATTGATGAAAATGGGACTAAGGGTTTTGAAATAGTAATTATGGAAAATGGCCTAATTACATTGTTAATTAATTGGGAATAATTAATTGGTTGAGAAAGAGGAAAATGAAATGTGATTGAACTACCATTGGCATTTATTTTCTGTTTTAGAAATAAACTGCTTTGGGCTATTGGTGGAGATAGTCGAGTTGTTATAGACAATGCAATGATGATTAGGTAAACGGAAAACTAATCAATGGAATGTGTCATGAACTTGACGGTTTGATAGAATACATTAATTGTTGCTGTATTGTGTGATTTGTATATAGAACCAATGGCATTTATATTACGTTATGGTAGAGGAGAGATATGGTGGGATTGTACTCCGCCGGTTTTAGGGGAGATAGGGGAATGTACTCTAAAACCGGATAAGTAATTGAGGAGGAAGATAGGGGATGAACTCCGTAGACACAAGTCATATGCTTGTCATAGAGAGTGAAGATAGAGCTTCATATGCTTTATCTTTGTGAAGTGTGGGATACATGCTTGTTATGCTTTATCTGTGGATATTGTGTTATACTACATATCTGTTGAGAATGTGGATATAGTTTTTATGCTTATCTGAAGTGAGATATAGTATTTATACGTACTGTGCGAAATGATGGATAGAGCCTAGTATGCTTATTTGTTGAAAAGGGAAAATAAATGTAATTGGGACTGAAGTCGTTGAACATTAAAATATGTAATTTATGTGATTGCTATCAGTGTTGACCAACTATCAATTGCTAATGTTTTAGTCATTGTCCCATGGTGCGTTTAGTGTATCTACTGGGCTTGTGGGCTCACCCTTATATGGAATATCATTCTTCAGGTGCAGGAAGGCATGCCACCTCCAAGACATTAGGGGGTGGGGGGGCCCCTTTTTGGAGGCTAGGGCGGAACATAGTGTAGTTGTTTTTACTTTTGATGTATTACATGCTAACTTCAAGCCAAGGGC
>NW_021025604.1:265534-312351 GCF_004153795.1 Camellia sinensis
TGTGTGGGGTTAAAGGGTGTAGTTGAATTGTTTGTCACTCACCGGAATGTAATGTTGATTGAATATCCATTTGTGCATTTATTTTCTGTTTAGAGATAATTGCTTTGGGCTATCGGTGGAGGATAGTCGTGATTGTTGTAGACAATGCATGATGGGTACTTTTCTGTTTTGCAACTCGGTTGCTAGTGTGTTGATAGACACGGGTGCATCTCATTCTTTTGTATCTGCTGCATTTGCATCTGTTTTGGAATTGGAGTTAGCACAGTTAGCATCTCTTATTTGTGTGGTATCGCCTTTGGGTGGTGAGTTGATCCTGAAACAGGGTGTTAGAGGATGTGATATTGAGGTCGCCGATTATAGGCTTCCTTTTCCGTTTGTTGTCATGCCCATGAAGGGTTTTGATGTTATTTTGGGTATGGACTGGTCGGATTTAGTGTAGTTGTTTTACTTTTGATGTATTACATGTAACTTCAAGCCAAGGGCTTTATGTGTAAACGAGTTAGTACTCTTTTGTTGAAACCAAGTGTTAACTTGGCAAGCTGTAAGCCCGTAGGGCATTTTGTTTTGATGTTAACATGTAATACTTATGTAATGAAACTCAATGAAATAAAGGAATGTGGTTAGTTTATATGTAAATGCATGTCTTATCTGATGGGTTTAATGTTATTATTTTGAGGGCGTTACATGATTAATTATATAATTTGTTAATGGCATTTCCTACAGGGCTATTGCTTCTGTCACGCCCCGTATTTTATTACTTGGATAACATTACCAATATCCATTAATTAAGTCCATTTACAAATGACCATTCATCCTTTGATGAAATGATACATAATTAAATATACATATTCCCTCTCGTTATACAGCAATGACATTTGCATATAATTTAAAGAAATGCCATGAGGCTTACAATAAAAGAGAGGACGTTATTCTTTACAAAAAAAAAAAAAAAAAAATTCACTCAGCCAAACAAACAAATGAAGTAGTACAATCCATCACTATATTACACTTCTGAAATGGAAAAACTCATTGTTTGATCTTCAAATCTGAAAAGCATTCCCTGTACACATGTGCAGGTAGGGGGTGAGCAACCACTAGCTCACCAAGCAATCTCATATTAAAACATTAAGAGATATACAGGTACTAAGATAATCATACATATACTTGAAATCGTACCATGTCAAAAACTATACGATTCTATTACATCATCTCTTAAATCTCATTTATTTAATTAACCACAACTAGTTAACTTAAATAAATAAACATGTTTTAATAGCAACAGGACATCATTTTTAATTCATTCAATTACCTGATTGTCAATTGAATCAAATAATTAAACAATTCATAATGACATCTAACAAAGCATCAAATAAATTTTATATAGTCTTATGAGATGAATGCATATGCCATGTCATGCTCAAAATATTTTTCTCATCTTTTGAATATCTTTTGCACAATACCAATTTCAAAACACATTAATCCAACAATTTCAATAAAATTTCAAGGTGGTAAATACGACTCAGGTAATCCCTAGGCTGGTGTCTGCAAGTAGACTAAACAAGTACTACCAAATTGCCATTTTTACCGGTATTAACCGGAAGGCTAGACACCTATCCGCCCGGGTTTCTGGTCTTTCACCATGGACACTCAGGCCAACTTAACAAATACTAACTACACCCCCTATCCGGACTTACCAACGTATTTACCAAAAACAAAACAATAGATCTTATTTCATAAAACAATTTCTCTTTTAAAACCATAACCTTCCAATGCAAGATTAAAAAATCAATTTCAATAGTGGTTTGATAAAATGATAATGCAAAATGTACAATCATTTATATGATTCCATTTCCAATTTCCTCTACACAATTCTCCATTGTGATCAATTTCCATATCCCTATCAATGTAATATCATGATACAATCCTAAGAGATAATATAACAATGCCAATGTTCATGTATTTACCACATGTAAATCAACAACTTCTAACTTAGTCTTTTCAACACAATTCAACAATATTCCTTATATAAAACAACCTTCCAAATTCAAACATTTTCTTACATTTCCAAAAATCTCCTCATTTAAATACCAACATGGCAATCCCCTACCAGTTATCAAAACTAAAACTTCTAAGCAATAAGTTCATCAATAGAAATAACATATGACACCAAAGTGGGTTCAAGTTTTCATTGATTTCTAACTCACATACTTTATCAATGAAATGTAATTACAATCTTTTTAAAACTCATCCACATTCCAAACATTAAATAGAATCAAATTCTCATTTTTCTCATTAAAGTGAAATCTCGACATCTTCAAGTTCAATCATAATTCTCAATAAGCATAAGTTAATATTCTAACATTTAATCAATTATATCAAAATCTTCTCTTGACTATAAATATAAAATATAACGTGAGTGTTCACTTTCCGATTATCAACATCAACCACATCAAATTAAACTAAGGAAAAGTAAATAAATAAATAAAAGTTTTGATGACTCATTCTTGTTTTAATCATGTTCATCCATTTGCTCCAAACGAGCTAAAATCATATTATTTTCTTTTATTGTCAAAATTTGCCAAAACAATTCGAATATCTCATATATGAATTTTAGGTATTATTATGAGAACATAACTCAACTAGTAAAACTATAGACCAAATATCATATCACATCAACTTAATCTCGCTTAATTTCCCCAAATCTTATTCTTGGTCAACATCATCAGTTTTAATCTCATAATATTAAAAGTTAGGAATTTAAAACCCAATAACAGCCCTTTAATTATGAAGGATTTCAAATATTAACCCAACTAATTTAATTCATCAAATTAGTAAATCCATTAAGTTCACCATCTTCCAAATTAATAACACCAAACATAAATTCACATGACTCATCACTCAAAATAATCCCACATTTCATGCCTAGCCAATTTTCCCAAATCACTACAAACCACATTCTCACAACTTTTCTAAAATTAATAAATTAACATTTACAAAACATCATAAATATCACACTTTTAGAGTCTTAAATCCCAAAATCATTCTATAATATCAACTTAACAATTCACACCATAGTCATCAATATCAATTTATTTTTCTTCTCAAAAATAAATTCCAAAACTCAAAGATGAGATAAATAATTCAACATTATTTTCCTAAAATAAATTATCTAACCATAATATGAGGTAGATACAACTCATACAACTATTTATTTTATTTTATTTTCGGATTTTTAACAAGTATTTCCAACACAAGATGATTTTTCCAAATCAGTTTCAAAATAACAATATTCTTAATATTTCAACATAACTTGTCTTCCAAAAATTACCAAACAAAAATCTGAATATATATATATATGTAATGCCTCCTATGAATATATATTTTCTCAAAATAACCCTAACGTATTTTTAATGTAATAATATAAAGAAAGTCCCTACCTCAAATATGAAGAAAAGCAATATGAAAATGCAAACATTACCCGATCATGAATTTGAGAACACCATTGCGAAGATCATGACGAGCTCTCCAACTTTTATTTATAACACTTTTGCAAAATCTCACTCTAAAGACTCTCATTTGAAGTTCAAAGATTGAGCAACAATGAAAGAAAAGAAAAAGAGAGAGAGAGAGAGAGAGAGAGAGAGAGAGACGGACAGAGGGGCTGCTCAACCAAAATAAAAAAAGATGAAGAAAGATGCAAGTGATGGGGATGATGAAAAGATGAAAAGAAAGAGACAGCCCACATGGGCTCTGTCTCTACGCACGTTTTCCTAAAATTTTATTTATTTATTTTTTTGTATTATTCAACCCATTAACTGGTACAATATATATATTGTAATAATATTTTAAAATTTTGTAACATAAATCATAAAATTATATATTTTTTCTCACCACAAAATATAACATTTTTGCACATCACAAAATATAATTTTTTGCTCATTATGAAATATGCACCCATTTTATTCACTACAAAAATATATAATTTTTCACCATATGGTACACACCATAAAATCAACTATCAAATATTTATTATAATACTATATAATAAATAATAACAACTCTCAATGTGGTTATTACCAATCACATAATTAAAAAGGACTAAACAGTTAAACATGAGTTATTAACCAAACTCAAATTAAATTAAATTTAAATCATGAACCTCACCCATAAGTCAAATATGGTCCAATTATATATACCAAAATAGACCCAACAAATTTATCTCACATCCTGGTTCGAACACCCAAAACTAAATTTCAAATTTTGTTATAAATTAAACTGAACACCAATCAGTCCGTGACTTTTCATAAAATAAATACTCATCATTAAATTCTGAAATTTTTATCCAACGTGCTAGACTCATTTGGGAACAACATATAAAAATTTCATAGTTTTCTGAGATCGGTAACTATTTTTAAAAAATACAAAACCGAACTATTTTCGCACAGAATTTGCACACCAATCAAATTCGAAAATTTGCTCAATTAAATTATGCACTGCCTACTTAAAAAAAAAAAATTTGGGTCATTACAGCTCTCCCTCAAAACTAACAACCTTTCAAGAGAAGATGCAAGTGGACTGCCAAAGTGAATTGGCAAGGGAGGTCTTTTGGTTGGCAGCACAGAGGCTCTTTGATTGTTGATTGCAGAAGCCTTGGGCTCTTTTTGTGTTGGAGATATAACTCCATTTTTTGTGTAATCAAGGAAAATCCTTGACAAGATGTAAGCCCTTAGGGCATTTTGTTTGTATTATCTCTTGTGCTTTGAACTATTTACTTTTTCGATAATGTATTAATATAATGATGTAATCATATGAACAGTTCAAGGGGGAAAGAAATAACTTTTGAAACTTGTATCAGATTAGTTAAGACTTTAATTTATCATCATTGATTATAATGTTCTTATATCAGCATAATGAATGGAGGATGAAATATCAGGGTGTCACAATTTCCAACATTTGTATAATCTTTCAAAAAAATCCACTTTTCCCTAATTTCCCAAAAATCTAGGGTTTGATCACAAAGAGGATTTCCCTCGTTTACAAAGTTATTTTTTTCGTTCATGCACTCCCAAGAGGCTCATAAGTTCACGAAACAAATTAAATTTAGATAATATCATAAGAAAATCACTTTTTTAGCATTTTCAAAACTCAACATCTCATATGCCGTACTCCCTACTCAATAATTATATCAAAATAAGCAAGGACATGCTAAAATCATATATATAATTCAAAAAAACTACCTACCTCAAGTTTGAAGAAGAAAAGGTGAGAAAAACTCCAAAATCAACGGTGTCGAAATTTGATCTCCACTGCACACTACGTAGCCTTTGATGAGCTCTCCAAATTTAATGAAGACACAAGGGTCAAAACTCTGATGGATTTGAAGAGATCAAGGAATTTATGAGGGCTGGTGGGTGTATTCTACAGTGAGATGAGAGAAAAGAGATAAAAGTGAAATGTAGAGAGAGAAAGAGAGGAATGAAAAGTGAGGAAGAAGTGTTTGATGGCTCAACTTTTAAGTGATTGGATAGATTTCTCGAAACTGACTCTAGACAGACCGCTCGAGCGGAGAATTCATACTCTCAGAATCTCTTTCTTCTATAAACAGATAGCTCGAACGGTGAAACCTTCGCTCGAGTAGTTAAAGCACACTCCTAGTATTTCAGATTTCAGACTAAAGAACTATGTGGTGACTGGTTTGAAAGCCGTCTTGTTTTCTTTGTGTTACGTTGGGTAAGTCGTTGTTGAAAATTTCTTCTCTAAACCTTTTTTTCGGTTGTGCTATTCCTCTTTCGAGTTTTCACTTGTTTCAAAGGGTGTGAGTTCGACTCCGGGGTGTCAGGTATAATGACTCGGATTTTAAATTCACATTGGATTGATGTATAGTGGTGCTCGTCACCTTAAAACTTGTATGGTTGTCGGACTCTTGATATTGATGGGTTGGCAAGTGAACTTTAAATATTATAATTGAGGACACTTGGGTGATGTTTGGAAACTTAATTGAAGCCTTAACAAGGTATTTAGATAAGATTAGATAAAAAGCCCCAAATTTGAGTTTGAGTTTTTGACCAGCCGTCACTCTTTCGCCCTTTTCTTTATTCACACTTTGAATTTGGATGTGAGGCTAGAACCATTGGAAATCTTATTTTCGGGGCTTCGATTTGGACACAAGAAAGACCTAGAATGGAGTCCCGATGAGAGAGTTATACTCATTTGAAGTTTTCATATCTGTGCTGGAAGCAGGTCCGCTCGAGCGGGAAAAGCGGAGCTCGAGCAGACTGTGCGAATTCAACAGCTCAAAAACGTGATTTTTAGCTCATCCTTTGCATTTTCCTTTTCCTTCTTCATCCCTCTCACCCTAGGTCCGAAAACCCTAGGGTTTTGACCTCAAATACCCTCCATTTCCCTAAGGATTGCTAAGATCTCTTACAAAGAAATGAAGAAGGCTTGAAGATCAACATTTTCAACCGATTGAAATTCGGATTGGTGAAGGATTCTTCTCAAAGCTTGCTTTTCTTGCTTGATTCTTGAGGTAGCGGTCCTAGTTCTCCTTCAATACTTCCATAAATAGACAGATTTGTGGTATTTTGAGTATATACATATAAAACTCACATTTTTTAGCATATAGTGTACATAATGATTTTGGGGGTTTAGGGTTTGAAGTGTTGGGGGTTCAATTGTTGGGTTAATAAGGTAGATTATGAACCTTAGGTGTTTAATCAATGAGAAGATTGGAGTAAAGAGTAGTGGTTTAAGAAGTTTGATTTTTTCTTGAAATTCTTAATTTTCTTGAAAACCTAAGTTGATTCATGATGATAAACAATGATTTTGTCCAAATTGAAAGAAGAATCATGAAATTGGTAGGTTGAATTATATATATACAAGTTTAATTGGATTTTGGAGGTGTTTGAAAATTATGTTAAAAATTAGCGATTGAACCTTTTTTATGGATGTTGTAAATTATGCTATAATGTGAAATGAAGATTGGGGAAATGATTTATTAATGATATGGATGACATGAGCCTTGGGGTGAAAGGATGAAATAAAGGTTTAAGAGTTCACCTTGAACTATGTTGAATTGTATTGATTATGTTGAATAGTGTTGATTATGTTGAGTTGTGTTGAATAATGTTGAACCGAACTGTGTTGGACTATGATGAATTGTGTTTGAATCATATAGAATTGTCTTGAGTTGAGTTGTGTTGGGTGTGCTGAGTTTGAGTTGTGTTGTGTTGGGTCATGTTGAGTTTGAGATGAGTTGGGTTGGGTGGTGCTGTGTTGGTACCCGGGGGGAAGTTAAAAGATGATACGGAATTTGTGATAAGATGATGAAGTGAAGATTTAAGAATTTTATTGTATAATTAGAAAGTGATTTTATACCTCAAAACTAAAAGCCCAACTTTATATTTAACTCAGTTATGAAGTTTTATTTTGGAAAATGAGGATACTTCAATCAATATTAAATTTATGAAATTAAGTCTATGTTGGGTTAAGATGAGTATGAATAATGATAAATAGGAGATTGTGAAATATGATGATGTTATATGAAGGAGTTGTATCAAAGAAAATTAAATGTTGGAGATTTCATTTATAACCGTGGGTAGTAATTGATAATCAATGTGTTTAAAAAAAATTGAATTTGAAGACTTGATGATAATATGGAAAAGTAACAAAACAGTTCGAACCCAAGAATTGTGAACACTTTAAAGATGAATCTTTGCCTCTATGGATGTGTTGTTATATTTTTGTGTGACAAACAATGAATGATTTAATGGATAATGAAGAAGGTCATGGAATATATTTGTACTTGTTATGTGAATGTAATTTTAATAAATGGTGGATGCATATTGAATTAATGTGTTACGGAAATAGTGGAAGATGTGTTGGCATTGTCCACTAATTGTAATGATGGATTGTGATGATATCTTGGGGTTCGTTTCCCGTCGTATTTGAGCTGGCAAAGCGTGGCGCTTGAGATAGGTTCCGCCTTCCTTTCGGAGTAGCGCCCGGTAAAGCGTGTGGTATGTTGAGGTTACGCGTTCCTTCCAGATGGTGACCGGTAAAGCGTGAGGTTCTGCGTTCCTTCCGGCTTGTGACCGATAAGGCGTTTGAGTCATGGAGATGACTTGTGATTGGATCCGGTATTTGATATGAGATTAATTGAAAGAATGGAAAATGAAATGGTAATTGAATTAGGGATTGGTGTTAATACACTGAATGGATTGCTTGTGATTAAAATGGAAGATTATGAGTTTTGTTTTGTAAATAATAGAGGAATTGAATTAAAAAGGGATTGTTATTCTTGTGTCATGCTTGTATTCTATTTGGTAATGCAAACGTTAATGTGAGGTAATTGTTGGGCAAGTTGGAGTTGAGTGTATGAGGATTGTCTTTTTGAACATAAAGGAAATTGGATCTTGACATTATGGAGTTATAGTGATTGGAAATAGTATAAGGAAAAAAAAAATGGAAATGAAATGGGGAATATTTTGGGAATTGGTTAATAATTTTTAAATGATGTTGTTTCTTAAACATGTTGGTTTCACAAGGATCTATGGTTTTCTAAAGTTAATGGACGAATTTTAATGGCTGAAGGCTTTTCTTAAAAGTGTTGAAATAATTTTTGAGAAAAGGTACTCTACTTATGATATTTTGAAGTTATAAAACGTCACTCTACTATATGGTGTCACCCTGCATGCATGATCATTTCTATCTGTGTGTTAGTTATTGATTGAGAACAATGAGATTCCTACTGGGCATTAGTGCTCACCCCGTTGTTGTTTTACCTTTTTACAGGAAGAAAGTTTGGATTCTTTGACTGAAGAGTTGAGAAGTCCATGTGTCTTTTATATGTAATTTCACTGTAGATGTGATGGATCCTGTAATTGTATTTTATTCATTATAGCTTCACAGTAGGAGATTGGCATGTATTGTTGGCATTGTAATTTTCATTGAGAGAAAAAGAACATGTATCATTGTATTCTTATTACTCAAGTGTAATAGATATTTGTATATGTATTAAAAAAAAATACGGACCTAAATTTACAGGCTTTGGTAATGTTTTCGAGTAATTAAAATTCGGGGCGTGACATCAGGTGTGAAGTCGGGGTTTTTTCGGGCTGGAGAGCCAGCGCCTTGGGCCGCATGTGCAGCGAGGGGGCTGCACATGCGGAAGACCAGGCCACACATGTAGGAAGCTGAGGTTGGGGCTGTGAGCACACTACCTAAAAGGCAGGTGCGTGAATCGAGGCACGGGGTGGAAGCCGTACATGCGGGAGGCCGCTCCACACGTGCGGGAGTGGGCACCGGACGTGCAGGAGTGTGCGTTTTCTGCCCCATTTTTTGTGCTTTCAGCTATATTTTGCACTTTTTGGCCCTTTTTCCTCCATATCTGATTGTATCACTCTCTCTCTACATTATTTCTCTTTTTTTTTTCTTTCTCTCATCTCTGTCTACCCAAACCCTCAAAGTTTTACATCTTCTTTGATCTCAAGAAATCCATTGGGATTTTGATGCTAGTCCCTTATACCAAAATGATGAGCATGCCGAGGGCTTCATCTTGACCGGTGGAGATCGTATTCCGGTGAGGTTGATTTTTGAGTTTTTCTCCTCTTCTCTCTTGAGGTAGGGATTTCCTTGATTTTCTTCAATGCTTCCCCTATAGACAGACATGTGGTAAGTTTGTATTGCATAAAACCATGTTGTTATGGATTATTTTTGAAAATCATGATAGAGGGTATAAGATATGGGTGTAGAGATTGAAATTCCATGAGATGGGTGATGTTGGGTTAACTTTGGGGGTGATTTCATGCATTCATTGATTGGAGAGACAAAGCCCTAAATTTTGTAGTAATGCCTAATTGATGAATAGGTATTGAATCGTGAATGAAATGTGTTATGAATTTAACAAATGTGATAAATGATTTGGAAAATGAATTAAGAAATAAATTGAGTTTTATGAATTGAACATTAACTTGTGTTGGATTGATAATAATTAAACATGATGAGTTTTTGAGTTATTAAAGATTAATTGAGCCTCATAAATTCTTAATGTTGACTTAGTATTGTGTTGTTCAAAGTTGATTGTGATGAATTAATAATGTGTATATTGAAGAGAATGAAATTAATCATGAGATTAGAATATCATTGGGTATACTACTGTTAAATAGAAATTGCGTAAATTACAACTTTGCTAGCCATGATTGGAAATCCCTTGTTTAAAATGGAGGAAATTGAGTTGGTCATACTTTTCTTGTGAAATGAATAAATGGGTTGAGGCAAAGGGGAGAGAATTTTAATGTGGAATGATAAGATAATTGATTTTGAAATGGAAGAGTGAAACACCAACACTGTGCGAATTTCGGAAATTTACTTGGGATTGAACCACAAATATATTTTATTTTATTATTATGTAATTAGATCTAAAGTTTCATGAGAAGTGGTTAATGGTATTATGTGTTTAATATATGTTGTTAGAGGTTTTGTCCTTGGTCATCAGTGTAGGATGACATTGTAAATATTGAAATGATTATGTGTCTGTAGTACACTCGTGTTATCTATGAATGCGGTTTGTTGTGATGGTTGAGGATGTGTGTGTGCTGCGCTGATAATCAGATGTACCATTCCCTTCCAGCTAGCGCCTAGTAAATTGGCTGAGCTGATAATTAGAGGTCCCATTCCCTTCCAGCTAGCACCTGGTAAATTGGCTGTGTGTTGCGCTGATAATCAGAGATAGTAGTCTCTTCTAGCTAGCGCTTGGTAAATTCGTAGAGGTACCATTCCCTTCCAGCTGGTGTCTAGTAAATTGGCATGTTATTGTGGAGAGATATATCATTGGCTTACTGTGCTTTTCGCAAGTAGAATGGAGATTATTTATTATCGTTGTCTCATTTAGTTATGTGAGTTACGTGCTATGATGATCACGATTCGGTGCGGTTAAATTGTCTTATGTGATGTGTAGAGGTGCTTGTGTGTATTTGTACGTACTAGAGAGTGGTTGAGGGGAATTCTTACCATGAACTCTTTGTTTGAAATGTCTCATTAAATTCAAACTTAAGATTGAGAATACGATGGACATGTGGAAAAGGACTTGGGTTTGTATCGGATTCTTGATAATGCGAATAAAACGGATTTGGTGAACGTGTTTTCAAAAATAAAGTGGAAGCTATGTGGTAGTTTGTTACAAAATGGAAAATACAATTATCGCGTAATAATTGTTAGATAGGAAAGTGGGTAGTAAAAGCGAAACTTAATGTTATTGAATAAACTGAACGTTTTGAGAAAAGTATTTATATAAGTATATTTTGGTGATAAAACATCACATTATTTATATGGTATGAGACGAGCATTCATGATCATAGCTATCTGTAAGTTGTTATTGTTGAGGATCATGTTGAGATCCCTACTGGACTATATGTTCATCTCACATTGCTAATCTTTTTCAGGTGAATATCGAGATGTAATACAAGGTTATGGATCCTTCTTAATTGTTGGCCACGGGCCTTTTATGTGTAGGCGGAATGCCATTGATGTAAAAGGGTTAAACCCTTCCTCTCAATTTAAATGATGTAAGCCTGCGGGCACTTTATTTAGTTATATTCATGTTGCATTCATTTTATATCCGTATGAGAGAATTATTATTCATGTATTCCTTATAAATTTAGTGAGCTTCTATATGCCATCTCCGAAACTGAATTTATAATAAAGGCTTCGGTAATGGAAATCTGAGTAATAAAAAGTGGGGCGTGACAAACTAGAAGAATGGGTTTACCGTACAAGTGATAAATGGATAACTCGAGCGGATTCAACTTACAAGTGAGGCGAAAATCAACCTTAGAGTATTCTTACCATTACCGGACTTACTCCAACACCCAAAGACGCAAGTTGACAACTCGAAAAACACATTTGGATGGAAATGAATAATCACAAAGAGAAGAATAGATGACAACACGTGACTCGTAGAGCTCAATAGCAACAAGGACCCCAAAAGAAAAGAAATTTTGAATTAATGCACTCAAATTGATTTGAAAAGACTCGGGACATCACAAGTTAGTTTGCATTTAGTGCATTTTAGCTATCCTTTTAGTCAGATTTGTGGGTCCAAATCCCACTTTGTTCTTCTCCACTATATATAGACTTATTCTCTCTCTCTCTTTACTTATTTTCTCTTACACACTCTCTCTCTAAACTCACTTTCTTTTCCTTTTCTCTACAAACCACCACCAACCTGCACAAATCTTCTAATCTACGCAAATTGACCGAGATTTAGACACTAGTTCTTTGGACCAAAACAGCGAGTGTGTCGAGGGCTTCATTTTGACTGATTAAATCGAAAATCCAACTAAGTTGGCTTTTGAGTTTTTCTCCCATTCTTTTCAAGATGTAGGGATTTCTCTAATTTTTCTTCATGTAGTCTTTATAAATGGATATGTGGTATTTTCATTACTTAAATTCTAGAAAATTTGGAGAGATTTCAAAGCATGTATGTTGGGAACTTAGGGCTTGGTTTATTTTGTGCATTTCTCAATGTATTTCCTATCAAAAGTAGTTTTAGTGAATGTTGAAGTATGTGGAAGTTCAAAATAGAAAAGCCCCAAATTGTTTTGAGAAACCCTAAATTTCTAAAATTTCATGACTTGGAGAAATTGGAGATTTATGATCACTCTTGAAAAAAAATTTGGAATTTGATTTTTATTAATTGAAAAGATAACAAATAAAGAGAGTAGGTATTTGGGTAATTGATTGAGATTAGTAATGATTTGGGAGAATGCCACTTTATACATATATTGTATTAGTTGAAAATGACATAATATGTGGTTGATTTATTATGACCCGATATTGTTAAGTTGGGATATTTTAATGAAGATAACTGTTATTAGAGTTGATTTTAGGAGTATTATGAACAATGTGTTGTTGATTAAGTTTTACGTTAGATATCGTTGTATCAAAATATTTATTGTTTAGAGATATCTATTTTTGGTAATCAGTGAAGGATTGCATTGCTTGTTATAGAATTGATGTGAAACTAGGTTGAATTGAAGCTTTATGTTGTGTGGCTTTGTCGATTTATTTATGCAAATGGAGTTGATATGATTTATACTTCAGGTGAATGGTGAAAGTGCTGCATAGAGGTTTCAATTTCTTCCTGGTTAGCACCCGTTAAAGTGGATTGTGCTTCAAATGATAGGTTCCAATTTCCTTTCAACTAGCACCTGGTAAAGTGGTTTGCGCTTCAAATAATAAGTTCCAATTTCCTTCCAGGTAGCACCTGGTAAAATGGATTACACTTCTAATAATAGGTCCAAATTTCCTTCTAGGTAGCATTTGGTAAAGTGGTGGTAATGGCTTGACGAAGCCCAGATTATGTTTTGTAATAATAATGTTTCGTTAAAGATATATATGTGTGTTTGTAGTGAAGAGTGCCCAATTACCCCTTTGAGCATATAGCCAGAAAATGTTGGTGATGTTTTGGAGATGTTATGAATAGGTGATAGTTTGTCGTGATTTTAACAGGTTATACGATGTTATAGTTTATTGGAATGATTTATGGTTTACATAGTATTGCAGTATAATTGTTGGGTTTGTTTCAGTTTATCTATCACAGTGGATTCATAAATGCTTATTAAGGCCTTTTTCAACATTGAAAAGAAAAACTGGTGACGCCCTTTTAATCATTAGAGATGAAATGAAAAGATAAAGATGGTTCTTTTTGAAATGTTAAAGAATGAATTTTGAGAAAAAAAGTATGATTATGTATATGTGTATTTTGGATAACGGAAAAGAGAACATTATCTATATGGGTATTATGTGAAACATTCACGATCATACGCATGTATAGGGCTATGATAATTATAATTATTGGGATTCCTCCTACTGGACTATATGTTCATCTCACGTTGTTAAATCTTTTTAGGTGTAAGAACGGAGTATTTCATTTGAGTTGAGAAATTTCCTCAGGGATTTTTTTTTTTTAGTCACGGGGCCTTGTATATGTAGGCAGAATGCTGTTGTATTTTATCAAGGATTAATCCTTTTTCATTCTTGCAATTGTAAGCCTACGAACATTTTTGTACCAATTGTAATTATTGTTGCATCATATGAATACACAAGAGAGAATTTTTATTGTTTACATATGTTAATGATGAAGCTTCCGCATTTTTACTGATGAAAGTGGACAATAATGATGGATATGGTAATGTTAATTGGATTCTAAAATACAGGGCTTGACAAGTTCACTCGAGTGCACATTTGATGGCTCGAGCAGTCAAGCAAGGCTTGTAGGATCTCAGTTCACAAATATAAGTACTGTAGGGATGAAAAGATTACTCGAGCGCACTTTTGATTGCTCAAGCAGTCCATGGAGTTTGACAGTTGTTCTAGCAATTGAAACTGATCAATCTGAAGGAGGATCATATAGGGAATGATTCCCAATCTAAACACTCAAAGCTGTCATAACAATACAAATGAATAAAGCAAATACAATTCGAAATTGTTCGTCACACGAGATTGCCAAGACAAGGGTCTCAACAAAATTCAACCAAGTTCGAGGAGGTGAATATGGTCTTAAAAAAAAGCAATGTTGACGCAAAAAAAAAAAAAAAAAAAAAAAAAAAAAAAAAAAAAATCCATGTTTATCTTTTTCCATCGCATTTATGAATTTTGTACCAACAATTCCTCTCAACCCTCATTTGGGTGCTGAATTGACCATTTTCTACTTAATGAGAATATTAAGATAAATGTCAAAAATGGAATAAAACAAAAATAATCTTCATTTAAATGTGAACTACTTATAATTATGTAAAGTATATGTTTAAAAAAAATACTATTTGTGATGTAAGTATATCTTCAAGTATAAACCGACACTTATGTATATAATACGATTTTAAGCATTCCTTATCATAGTTATCTGTATGTTGATATTGTTTATGATCATGTTGGGATCCCTACTAAACTTTATGTTCATTCCATGTTGCAAATCCTTTTTCAGGTGAATATCGAGAAGTGACTCAAGATTGAAGATCTTCATTATCTGTCGGCCACGGGGCCTTTTATTTGTTGGCTGAATGTCGTTGTTGTAAAAGGGTTGAACCCTTTCTCTTTTACGTAATGATGTAAGCTTGCGGGCAATTTATTGTAATTATGTCACATGTTGCATTACTTGGTATATGGATGAGAGAATCTTCATTTACTTATCTTTATTAAGATATTGAAATTTCTGTCCGCTATCTCTGAAATTGATGATAATAATGGTTTGGTAATGTTATTCGAGTAATAAAAAGTGGAGCATTACGGGATCATGATGGGATCTCTACTGGACCTTATATTCATCCCACGTTGCTAATCATTTTTCATGTAATGACCCAATTTTTATATATATATATATATATTATTTTTAAATATCCAGCACATAATTTAATTGAGCAAATTTTCGAATTTGATTGCTGTGTAAATTCTGTGCAAAAATAGTTCGATTTTGTATTTTTTAAAAATAGTTTCCGATCTCATAAAATTATTTTATTCCCATATGAGTCTAGCATGTTGGATAAAAATTTTAGAATTAAATGACGAGTATTTATTTTATGAAAATTCACAGGCTGATTGATGTTCAGCTTAATTTATAGCAGAATTTGAAATTGAGTTTTCGGTGTTCGGATCAGGATTTGAGATAGATTTGTTGGGTCTATTTTGGTATATAATTGGACCATGTTTGACTTATGGGTGAGACCCATGATTTAGATTTAATTTAATTTGAGTTTTTTTAGTGACTCATGCTTAACTGTTTGGTCCTTTTTAATTATATGATTGGTAGTAACCACCTTGGGAGTTGTTATTATTTATTATATAGGGGTTATAATAAATATTTGATAATTAATTTTATGATGTGTACCATATGGCGAAAAATTATATATTTTATAAAGAATAAAAATGTATATATTTTGCAGTGAGCAAAATATTACATTTTGTGGTGTATAAAAATGTTATATTTTGTGGTGAGAAAAATTATATCATTTTATTATTTATATTGTAAAATTTTGAGGTATTATTACAAAAATTATATTTTTGGGGAAACCAAATTTTTGGTATACAAACTCATGTGGGTGGGCCCCCCTTTTGTCTCCTTGCAATAATTTCTTCTTCCTTTCCATTTCATTTCAATTGTTTGGGTTGGCATGGCAGAGCCCTCCACTACGCCAAAATTGGGCTTTAGCGGCGGTTTTTTACCGCCGTTAAAGGCTGTAAAACTGCCGTTAAAGCCTTTAACGGCGGTATTAACGGCGGTTTTGTTACCGTCGTTTATGCGCGTGTCGGAAAAAGTACAACCGTCGTAAAAAGGTAAATTACCGTCGTCAAAAGTCGACCAAAAACGGCGGTAACATAGGACCAAAAACGGCGGTTTTTTACCGCCGTAAATAAGTTCAAATTTTTCAAAAAATAATTCTTTCTTCTTGCACTCCCCAAGTCTTGAACCCTCAATCTCTCATCCACCCACACTAACCACTCTACCATAGCCACTCTTCATGAAATATATTCCCTAAATAAATATTTAAACATTACTTTTACTTTATTGTAGATGGTTTCGCCGGAGTTTTGCCGGAGCACGCCGGAGTTTCGCCGGCAAAGACCGCCGTCATTAACGTTAAAAGTGGGCATTAACGGCGGTTTCGTTACCGCCGTTAAAAAAGGGTTTCATTACCGTCGTTGAAGACACTTTTAGTGGCGGTTTTTTTAACGGCGGTAACAAAACCGCCGTTAATGATACCTTTAACGACGATTTTCGTTACCGCCATTAATAGTACCTTTAACGACGGTTTTCGTTACCGCCGTTAAAAAAACCGCCGTTAATGCCCTGTTTTGGCGTAGTGCTCTACAACTCACTCTTTGTGCGTCTTTCTCTCCCTTTCTCTTTCCTCCATTTTTGCTCAAGCTTTGAGCTTCAAATGGGAGTCCTTAGAGTGAGATTTTGCAAAAACGTTGTAAATGAAAGTCGAAGAGCTTGTTGTAATCTTTGCAATGGTAGTCTCGGATTCATGATCAGGCGATGTGCTTTCCAAATCTGCTCTTCTTCATTATTTGAGGTAGGGACTTTCTTCATATTTTTACATTAAAGCTATGTTAGGGCTATTTTGAGAAAATATATCATTATAAGAGGTATTGCATATATATATTTTCAGATTTTTGTTTGGTAATTTTTGGAAGTAAAATTATGTTGAAATGTTAAGAATGTTAGCATTTTGAGATTGATTTGGGAAAATCATTTTGTGTTGATAATTTTGCAAAGAAATCTGAAAATAAAATTTAATAGTTGTATGGATTGTATCTACATCATATTATGGTTAGATAATTTATTTTGAGAAATTAATCCTGAAATATTTATCTCATCGTTGAGTTTTGGAATTTATTTTTGAGAAAAATAAACTGATATTGAGGAATATTGTGTACATTGTTAAGTAGGGATTTTTCCTACACTTCTTTATGTACTTTTACTTGATTATATGGAGCTTAGAGTTGTATATAATTTAATTAGAATTTTTGAAAAATTTGTGATATATTTGCTTAAAAGAGAAATTTTGAGAAAAATAAAGAGTTGATGTCCAAATTGCGAAAGTGTAAACATGGAATATATTTGTAAGGTTATGAAAGAGCTATATTTTAAATTTGAACAAAAACGGACTTCGATTCGATTGGTTTTGAAATTTTTACCGTTTTGCGACCAAAAGAGCATTTTTAAAGAAAACAAAAGAATTACATTTAACTTTTGGGGCTTTTGATCAAAATAGGATGTCATAGTTGAATAATTCTTGGAGAATGAGTTTGGAAAGAAAATCATGTTTTTTTTTTTGGGCATTAGCGGTATTATTTTGTTTAATGTATTTATTGGAATAAAACCGACATGGTTAGAAACGGAACTTGAGAGGTTACCAGACGTAATTGTGATATAAAAACTAGTGTAGTTGTTCATATTTGATAAAATGTGGAATATGATTGTTTCTAGATGTTGGGAATCATGGGAGATTCCAGGTTATAGTTATATGTGTTCTTCCTTTAATACCAGCAAAAAAAAACAAAAACCAAAAAAACAAACAAGACATTAATAGCAGCAACCAATACAACACACGTGTTCTTCCTTTGCCCCCAAAACCAAAACTACCCCTTCTAATTCCAAGCACCCCTAGGCATTTTACCAAAATCAGCAATCATCATGAATGAAAATATTTTTTAATAACTCTCATAATAATATAAGAAAAATACTATGCCACTAAATTATTGTGTACAAGAATAATGTGATAATGACTTTTTTTTAATTAAATGAATTTTTAAGGGTTCTTTATTTTTCAATGATTGATTTCAAACTCTTCTAAATCATTATATATATATATTTTTTTCTAGTAATGTTAAAAATCTTAAAAATTCTACCAAATGTCTCACATAAGTGTGGAACCCACACAATGTGGGTCTCATATGAGTCATACACCCATGTGAGATATTTGGTAAAATTTTTGGGATTTCTAGCATTTTTGTATTTTTTAAGAGTGTAGATTTGTTAAAATTGAAAATCTCAACTTTATAGTGAAGTCGATCTATTAACAGACTAACTTGGAGTCATTTCAGTGATCTAAACTGTTTATTTTATACAACTAACTAATAAAATTATCCATTCAAAAAATCAAGATGAACCAATATTGATTGTTATATTAGTAGACTATTTTTATCTATACAACCACTACAAGAATTTACATATTTGACGACCACTTTTGCCGACCAAAAAAATTTTGGTCGCAAAAAAATGACATTTGGCAACCAAATTTTAATTAGTCGCGAATGATCATTATTTTTGGCGACCAAAAAATGAGTTGGCCGCAGAAAGTGGTATGCATTTGCCGACCAACTATAAATTTGGTCGCGGAAGGTCACATAATTTTTGGCGACCAAAAATTTGGTCGCCAAAAACTTATTTTCAGCAACCAAAAAAAATTAGTCGCCAAATTTATACTTTTTGCGACTAATATTTTAGTCGCTGTTGATTGAGATTTGGCGACTAAAAAAATTTGTCAGCGAAGGTATCTTTTTTGCGACTAATATGGTCTTTTGGTCGCCAAAAGTTTGGAAGGGAAATTTGATTTTTATAGAGGCGGGAATTGAAAATTTTTGGCGACCAAAAAATTTGGTCGCCATTACTAAAACGACGTCGTTTTAAAAATACGCATTCACCTTCACATGCTCTCTCTCTCTCTCATTTCCTTTTGTTTGCATCACTCTCCTACTACTGATTACCCCAACCCACTCCATCCACCAGCCCCAGCTATGAAAAAGCATATACATACACTTTCAAAACCCATATCATAAATTTCTAGGGTTTGAATTTTCAAATGCAAATCCATTCTTCTTCTTCTTCTTCTTCTTCTTCTTCTTCTTCTTCATAGATCAGAGAGAGAGAGAGAGAGTGTGATAAATTGAAATTGATAATGCCAAGGCAGAATCGAGTTGTGGAGGGTTTGATTCCCGAATCCTGCAAGATCCGAAAGAGGGGTTGCTCTTCGTCTTCGTCTTCTGTGTTGCAGAATTACCAATTCAAGCGGGACATTTTGGTGGGTAAGCCTCCGGGATCCAGATTGAGCACTCCGGTTCCGTCTTGGAGGACAACGGCGGCGGCTTTGGATTCTCGCAAGTATGCGCCGTCGCAGAGCGGTGGTGGGAGGTCGAGGCCAGTGTCTGCGAGGAAGCTGGTCTGTTCTGTTCTGTCCTTACATATATATGTATTTGCATTAGTTATATGGATTCATGATGTTTGAATGTGAATATTTTGTGATGTATGTGTAGAGATTTTGACGTTTCTTCATGCTTGCGAGGGCGATGTAGTGACTAAGCTCACCAATGAGAAAATACCTTACTTTAATGCTCCAATTTATCTTCAAAACAAGACCCAGATTGGCAAAGTTGAAGAAATTTTTGGTCCCATCAATGAATCCGTGAGTCCTTATTTTGCCATTCATTGTTTTTTGTGGTTTGAAGTTTTTTGTTGTTTTTAGTTTTGGAATCAGATCAGACATGATTTCTGTTTTGCATTTCTGTTATTGGTAGTACTTTTCAGTTAAAATATTAGCTGAATCCCCCCATTTTAAAGTCTAGAGCAAAGTTCCAATTTGTTTGGGGAAATGGTTCTCAAACTTCAATAGCAAAATTTAACTAGTCAAGAATATAGTTTTAAAACTACAAAATTAGTGTGATAAAGTATTTTATCGATGCAATTGAAAGAAAAAAGTGTGTTATTGATGGGAGAGAAATATCCTGTTTTGCTTAGAATAAAATTTGGGCTGTTAATATTAACTTTCTGAAATGTGAAAATGTGGGTTAGAATGCTAGGTATTTGCTTGTCCAGCTTGATAACTTGTTCTGTGGCTCTTTTCTCTTTTGGTAGGTTTTATAAACAGAGTGAGGCCCAGTTTTATAGGCTTATTCCTCACCCAGTTGTGCTATTTACATTAGAAATTTCTCATTTTGCATATGCGATATCTAGCCATACTATTAATTTTCCATTAGTTCAACTAATTGTCATCAATTTACATTTTATCTTTTCCTTCTCAAGGAGTTTTCTATTTAGTTCTTGACTTCCTAACCTGTCTGTTATGTGGTTGGCAGCTCTGTTGGGTGATGCCTTGATTACAATGCAAGATGCTAAGCTTCCTTGGTGGAAGAAACTCATGTTTCTCCCAGACTTAAAATATTCATAATAAATGGGCATCTGAATGTGCTATGTAAGTATTTTACCGGTCTTTGCTAAAGTTCTTTTGTCAAACCCAATTGGTACACATTTCAGCATAGCTTATAATGTTTGCCTTGATGTTGATGTTTCTGATACAACCATGGCAGTACTTGGTCAAATTAATATACATTTCTTTTTTACATCCAATAAAAAAAGGTTCGGCAATCTGTCATGTGTATGGTTCTATATTCCGCATCAATTGGTCAAATTAATTTTAACCATGGGCTATGGAATAACACCAAGTATGGGTGGGCTTTTGAATGGCCAGCCCCTTGAGTTAGGTGGTCTAAAGCATTAAATCTTTTTATAAATAAAGATCGTTATGTTATTGAATTGGCCCGGTTTGCTAAGGAATTGATAATTTATCCAGTTCATGTCAATGTGTTGTAAAATGGTTGGTTTACATGTGATTTTTTATCCCAATGGTGTACCGGGGTGAAGGGCCAAAAACCAATTCAAACCAGCTGGCGTGCTACATACCAGCTGGTATTCTAAGCCTTAGAACCTGATGATTAGTGTTGCACATGATGTTGCTCAAATTAGGTTGTTTTGAATGCCTTAGAACCTTCTTTACAGTTAATTGATCATGCTTTACAGTGTCAATGGGTGATCTGATAAAATTGTTTATTTATTCCCTGAAACAAATGTTGTGACTGGCAGGACATGCTTCCAATTTTAACGGAACTTCGTCATGCATTGGACATGCAAGTAGCGCTTGAAAACCATGTTGAGGAAGGAAACTTCTTTAAGGTTGGATGTCGGTTTTGGTGTTATTTTGTGGAATATTGCACTTTAACTCTCCAATTCTTTACTTAGTTTGCATGTATTTTATTGGTAATGTGCATGTCTCATAATTTCCTTTTTCCTTTTTCTTTACCAAATACTATTTTAATTGTGATCACTATTTTAATTGAATCAATACAGGCTGGATAGTTATGTAATAGGCTATGGAATTAAGATTGCCCCCTTCTCTTTCTCTCTGCCTTTTGTTTTTTGTTTTTTAATCTTAAAGTCATATATATATATATACATATATATTTGTATGGTATATGATTCTTGATTTTCTAGTTCAATTTATCTCACTGCTGGTAATTCTACCTTGGTTGTATTAAAGAATAGATTGAAACAACAATATCAATATCAATCTTCTACTTGCATACTGTTATATAAGTTATATGACTGCAATTACGGCAATTGAAAGTTTGGACTTTTCATAAAATATTAAAAGATAATTTAATCATTACAACTAGATGAGTTGGAAAGAATTACTGCAATTGAAAGTCTGGACTCTTCATAAAATTGAAGGATCATTTAATCATTACAACTAGATGAGGAAGTGAAAAGACATAAATTTCTCATGGGGTGGTATGAAAGTTAGAAAGTTGAATTAGGAAGGGGAATTGCAACGAGCTTGAGTGGATAATATCCCTATCTGATATTATTTGGCAAATTTTAGTATTAGAGATTTTAACGATTAAATACGTGATGATGCCTTCTCTCTCTCTCTCTCTCTCTCTCTCATTTATTTAGTTTACTGGTTTTGAATTGTGAGGCCTGTTTTCTCAATTGTGTTAGGAACCTATCAACTTTATTGATTTTTTTTTTCTGCATTGGGTTAATAAAGATGTGACATGATTTATCCAATACTAGAGATCGGTGGAATGCTCCAATTATTCTTATTGCAATAAACCATAACAAGTACTTAATCATAAGATGATCTTGAAGGCAAACAACTTAGTTCTACCATCACCTATATAGTTTTTGAATCATATTAAATCAATTCTTCACCGTAGTGTAGCTAAGGTTGGGCATTTGAGGAGTATGACAAGAAATTATGGAGATGGACATCTTCACATTATTTGTCTCTAATTTTAATTTTGATTTCTTTTGCTATGTAGTTAGTCATGCTATCAATTTTTATTTTATTGTCTCTTTTTCCTCCTTTTTTGGATATATCCACCAACATTTACACATCTCTTGCCAAATTGAATTATATATTATATGATTAATTGTGCAGATCTTGAGAGAGTACATGGATTTACTTTTGGGGACAGTCTTGATGATAGTAAGAAAAGCAAGTGGCGTCACTTCAGAGCAAGGCTTAACAGGGTAGTGAACTCTCAAATATGATGTTTTCAATTTTTTGCGAACTAAATAGCCACCATGATCCCAAAAAAAGGAGCGGAGAATAAATGACAAAGGAAAGCTACCATCTGTCATATGCCTGTAGCATTTCCTGAACCTTAAATTTTTTCCCTTCAATTATCAGATCAGTTCTGCAAATCCTTTACTGTGGCATTTCTCAAACCCTTGTCTCTCTCTCTCTCTCTCTCCCCACCACCCCACCACCCAAAAGAGATTATTGTAGTTGGTGTAGAAAATGATATTGTTTCTCAATTCAGAATTGCAAAAAACACGCACACACAAGATACACATATATTGCATCGTGTAGACAATTTTCAAGTGGCTCATTTATTATTGTCAGTTCATTTTTTCTCAATGTTGAAGATTGCACACGAAATGCATGTCCATGTTGACTCTCTCTTACCATTTGAATGTGTCCAGTGGATAGTGAAATGGACTGCTGTACATTCCCATTTATGTAGCATCTTCTCCACCTGGGCATTAAATGTATGTTATTGGTGATTTGTCTGACTGTTTAAACTATCTATGTTCCCCATGTTAGTATGTTTACACCAATCTCTCAAAAACTTCCAGTGAAAGACTCGTGAAGCAGGCTCAACCCGTTGTTGTTTGTGTTGTTTAAGTTGCTTCTACAACAAATTACTTCTTTTCTTTTTTTTAGGTGGTCATTTGTGTACTGTTTTTTTGTCATTTTGAATAAGATTTTGAAGTCTTGTTTTATTGGTTGGATGAACAAAAACTGTTACTTGTTCATGAATTTCGGTAGTTGAACTTGTGTTGTAACCTTTCTTGCTTGGATTTATATTTATGCCAGGTCTCGATGTGGTTCGCACTGATAGCAAGAAAACTTGTCAAAACTTTGGGACATTCTTGCTGTCTATGCATGGTTTGATATAGATGTAGGCTACTGTCAAGGTAGGTAGTCAAATGATGACTTCAATAAAATGCAGAAAATGATCAATTATGATAATAGTTGCACTAGAAGATATACTATTCAAGATTTCTGGAATAAACAAAAGCTGTCAACTGCTGACAAAACAGAGCCTGAAATAGAATTATATACCAAGTTTTCATATAATCTAGTTGAACATAATGGCGAAAACAATTAATACACAACATCTTCTGTACCAATACGATTGTTCTAAAGATGTAAATTGTTGTGCTCTGAGAAATTTAGTCAAAATTGTTCCATTTTTAGTGTTTAAGCAATTTCTCTGTCCTATTACTGATGAGATTCTTGAGGAGGTTCGAAGTCGGTTTTATCTTTAAAATCTTCCAGCTCTTTTGGGATGTAGTTGCATACTGTTTCTCTCTGTATATTATCAATTGTATTCGACTGTAAAAATTTTAATGTGTATACTATCAGTTATAGCTATTGTAGTTTGTATTTGAATGACGTGTGTTGTAATTTCCAGTTGCTTATGACATGTGTTGTTGTTTGAAATTTTAAAGCGGGCAAATTTCAGATGCACTGAGAGCTCTGTTGGGGTGGAGACACAACTTAATAATTTGGCGTCAGTTACCCAAGTTATTGATCCAAAGCTTCATCAGCATTTAGGTACTGTTTTTAAATTAATGTATGTTCATTAGTTAATATAGTTGATAAAAGAAATCTTCATTTTTGTTAGTCAATAAAAATTTGCTCCAAATGTATAAAGTTAGTTGGTGGCAACTTTTTTAAATTGGGCCTGTAGCTAATGAATAAATTACCAAGACATAGAAACAAGGTTTTAGAGTTGAGAAAACATAAGAGATAAAGTCATAGGTAATTCTGGTAGGTTTTAGAGTTGTATGGATGCAATTAGGACACCTATACTTGATGTATTAAAAATAAATTTCAGAAAGACTCAATTTCAGTATGTACAGGGAAATGATTCATTGGCATTACGAGTTTAATCTGTCTTCCAACACTGCAGGCTTATTTCAATGCACCTGACGGAGACGAGCCTCTGGCTTTGGACATGGGGAGTATGGGAAAAAGTCAAGTATGGATTAATGGTCAGAGCATTGGAAGATATTGGACAGCGTTCGCAACTGGTAATTGCAATGGACATGGGGAGTATGGGACAAGGTCTCTTTGCTTGATCAAGCACAAGGCTGATGCTTGGTGAAAAGAACATGCTTGGTGAAAAGAATGATCAAGCACAAGGCTGATGCTTCAAAACCATATATATTCCTTCCTGTTTTCATGGCATCTTTATTGTATAGAAAATATTTGGTAGACTACTAGTTATTTTTTCGGTTGATGTACGTGGATAAAAATTTTAAACATAATAACAAGTATTTATTATGTCTTAAATTTTTATGCTAGATGAAATATGTAGTTTGGAATTATTTGTGGATGAAAACTTATAATAGTTGCTGATTTTAATTAAATAGGTTCAGAAATGGTTGATCTATGTATTTTGTTGAATGTTCATGATTCAATTTATTTGTTGGTTTGAATGATTTTTGCAAATTACAGATTATATTGAATAAATTGGATGGATTATTATAAATTACAGGTTTATTTTGTTGGATGTTGGTCGCAGAATGTGACAATTGGCGACCAAACTAATTTTGATCGCAGAATGTCACAATTGGCGACCAAAATTTTTAGTCGCGGAATGTGACAATTGGCGACCAAACTAATTTTGGTTGCAGAATGTCACAATTGGCAACCAAAATTTTTGGTCGCGAAATGTCACAATTGGCGACCAAACTAATTTTGGTCGCAGAATGTCACAATTGACGACCAAAATTTTGGTCGCGAAATGTCACAATTGGCAACCAAACTAATTTTGGTCGTGGAATGTGACAATTGCTGACTAAGAAATTTGGTCGGCAAAAGGCAACCTTTCGCGACCAAAGTGTTTTAGCGACAAAATGGATTAGTCGCAGTAAATAAATATTTAGCGACCAAAAATTTAGTCGGCAAATGCAACTTTTCCCGACCAACGAAAATTTTGGTCGCGAATTACTTTTGTCGACCCTCAATTGGCGACCAAACTAGCGACAAAAAAAATTAGTCGTGGATAATTTTTGCCGACCAAAAATAGACTTTTAGCGACCAATTTTTTTTTTGCCAAAAGTGTTAATTCTTGTAGTGAACCTACATATTTTTAAGAATAGACCATTCATGTATTATAATATATATATATATATATATATTATATGTGATTTCATCATGTGATTACTTATACCTAATCAATCTAATTTTTCATATCGATGTTCTTCTCAACTTATCATATGAGTTGAGTGATTCGAATCCTTGACATAGGTATACATTAGTCTCACAATACACCAACTTCACCCATAAAATTGATATTTTTAACTTCATCAAATCTGAACTCATTTTTTATATAATTGTTCTATCCGAATAACATTACCCTTAATAGAATCAATAACTTTACCAATATCATTTTGTGAACGTTTATAGAGTGTTATTGAATTGGTGTCACTATACTTATTGAATGTGTAGTCTGAGATTATTTCCAAAAGACATCATTATAGAGGTTTATGCTGTATTTGGATGACAAAATTCAAAGTTACATATTTACAAAAATTGTAGGAAAGTTGGTTGTAGCTTAGTTTGGGATAGATTTTTTTAATAAGAGGGAATTACAGCACACACACACACACACACACACACACAAAAAAAAAAAAAAAACTATCCCACTGGGATGTAATTCCCTCTTTTAACAATTATTTCATTTTATTTTTTACTTTTTGTATATTGTGTTTTTTGGGTTTTTTTTTTTAATTGAGCTTATGAGTCAAAATATTTTATTAATTTAATGACGACTAAAATATATTTTGTAGTTTAAGGATACTAAGTTTTTTTTTTCTTTTTCTTTTATAGATAAAACTACCTTTAGCATAATTTCATTACCATGCCACTTCGACTGTCAATGACCATCTCCGATCATCAACAATAATTTTTCGATAACTATTGTCAATTACTGGTGACCATTTCAAACAACACCAATAATGGATATAAATTTTTTTTTAAAAAAATAATGTGATGAATTTTTTTACTAATTAAGTTTGACATTCCTAGATTGTGAAATTTCTCTGAGTAAAATTAGTGATTGTCATTGACTGAAACCTCAGTGAAATTTTATTAAGTAAAATTAGTGAAAATCTATGAAATTTAATGAAGTTAATGAAATTTTACTTAACTTTAGAAAAATTTCTATGCGTTTGCTCAATGAAATTTCGCCAACTAGAAAAGACAGTAGAGACCTAGACTGACTATCACATAGTAAAATTTTATTGCAATTGAATAAAGTCAGTAAAACTTCACTGGGTAAAATTAGTGAAATTGAAATAAACTCAAAGAAATTTCATTGAATTGAGTTAGTGAATTTTCTCTGACTATGATAAATTGTAGAGAGAGAGAGAGAGAGATTGATTGATTATCACTAACTGTAATTTCATTGTAAATGAATAAAAAGTCAATGAAATTATCTTACATTTCGACTTTGTTCTTTGTTGCTTCTTTATATTCTTTCTCCTTTTCTTCATCTTTCTTGTTCCTGTGCATCATGAACACTAACCAGTTGAGTTGCTTTGATTTCATGGCACTGGAGAACTAAGAACAAAAGAATGGAAGATGATGACGAAGGCCGTTCATTGAAACCACTAAAACGAAGACTTGTCGTTGATAAGGTCGAACACAATTCCAATGGGACGAATGTTTGCAAACCTCGACAAGGACAAAGAAGATGATGAAGACAAAGTCATGATAGTGGTGTAGCACTCACAGGCATGGTCAAAGGTTAGGCAAAATGTATTTAATCATTAGGATCATTTCTCTCAATCTTTGTTGTTGACGTGGCATTCTATAAAATTAATAGTATTTGGATGAATAGCTAATAAAATAAATAGCATAATTGGAGTAGAAACATGAAACAAATGATATAAAAAATAAAATGTATACTTTATAGTAATGTTTAGATAAGTAAAATGCCTGTTAGCGTTGGAGATGCTCTAAGGGTATCTTTTACTGTATATATGTTAAAGTTTGCTTTTAGCCTTCTAAAATTTGAAATCTTAGGAACTTCTACTATAAAAATAAGTGAAATTCTAATATACACCCTTTTAAAAATGGTGTACCATATGCACCTCTAGTTATGCCATTTTCTTTTTTAGTTATGACTAATTTTGTTCTTTAGTTATGACTCATGAGTTCTTTAATTATGTCTCATGCTATGTTTACTTATGACTTTTTTACTTTTTTTAATTATGACTCAGAAAATTGAAAGTAAGACATTTTTCTTTTTAGTTATAAGGTGGGTGTGCATCATAGTGTTTCCCATAAAAATAATTCGGGTTGTCCTTAAGCTAATATGAAATTTTGATGAATGATCTTTTAGTTTCTTAAACTTTGTTTGAATTTGGAATTTTTATTTTATGGATTATTCTAGACTAAATAGACTTGAAAAGTAAAATAAAAAAAATAAAAAAATTAATACATATTTTTAAAATTTATTAAAGACACAAGAAAGTTCAAAAAAATATATTTTTTAGCATGAGCAAATATGATGGATCCAGTGAATTTTTTTTTCCAACTTTTAACTAAATAAATTTGAAAACAAACAATTAAAATATTTTTGACTTAAATATTCAAAAAATAACTTTCTTTCCTCAAACCAAAAGAAGTCTCATCCCTATCATAGGAAAAATTATTTGGTAATTTTATAGTATTGTTCCACACCATTCATAGAAATGGTGGGGTACACAGTGGGCAATGCTTGGATCAATTGAAGGTGTGTTGTTTTGGTGGACAAGGTTCTGATTGAAGAAAGTCGAAAAGATGATCTAGAGTGGCATCCCATTATAGTAACCTTGTGGTCAATTTGGAAGCACAGAAACTAGTGTTTTTTCAATGATGTACAACTAAGTTTGGGTGAATTGAGTGACCTTATTATAATCAGAATTGCAATTTGGTTGAAAGCTTCTTCGAAGGATCTTGAGTTCTCTATTCATATATATTTTTTTTTCTGTTTAACATTAAGTAGATTAGAGTTTTTCTAGGAGGTGGAAGCTAGTTCTGAACCTTTTGTGTTTGTACTTGTTTTGTAAGTGAGTAGGAATCTCTCTAACTCTTGTTGGTGGCTTTGGGGCTACACATGATTGTTCACATTTCGAGTGCCATCTTAGTTCGGATGCATTGTATTGACAATGATGCAATTTTCTTAAGCATTTTGGTGTATCTCTTCCTTTTATTAATAAAATTTCTTTTGATGGTTGTTCAAAAACTATTCGTGGAAACATCTTATCTAGTTGTTTCCTTAGCAGAGACAAAAATGCATTGAGTTCTACTATTTCAACAAACAAAATTGAAGTTGAGTCACCAACTTAGCTTGTCCGAGAAGTACAAAACAATTTTGCCTACAGGGCATACTAGGGTCCAGAGGTTGTGGGGAATCGAGTTAGCAGTGCACCCCGCACAACATTCACTATTGTGATCAGTGGCGGAGCCAAGAAATTAAATCAGAGGGGGCACTTATTAATTATAACATTGAAAATTTTTACAAAATATTTCATATAAATTTTTACGATTGGCTTCAAGAAAGATATATATATATATATATATTATAGCGATCCCGGTATTCCCTATTGTTATTGAATTGTAATCCGGACTTGGTTCCGTAGATTTGTTGTTGTCTTATCCTTTTTTCTATCCCTTACTCTTTATCTTAGAGTTTTGGGTTGTTTTGGACTTGTTGGGAATAAGTTGGTTATGTTTTGGAACTTAGAATCTTTGCCCAGTTTTTGGCCTCTCCGCTCGAGCGGGGGTTTCGGCGGTCGAGCGGGAAAATCACTTTCCCAGTACTTCCTCTGTAGTGTTGGACGCTCGAGCGTGAGGTTTGAAGCTCGAGCGGGAGTTCGTGTGTGAAGCTTGAGCGAGGAGTTGGACGCTCGAGCAGGGGCCTATTCTGCAAACTTCTGGTTGGTTGTATCCGCCGCTCGAGCGGGGGTTTTGACGCTCGACCGGGTATCTTGTCTGTAATAGTTCTGGGGGTGTGCATCCGTCGCTCGAGCGGGGGATTGGACGCTCGAGCGGGGATCTGTGAGTGACGCTCGAGCGGGGCGACCTGTATAACACACCGAGATTCAGCTTTTTGAATCACTTTTTCATTTCCTTTCTCTCTCTTACTTTTTCGAAAAAGCCATTGGAGAGCACCTCACTCTAAAACCTAACTTCTCTCTTAGGATTGATCTAGCTAGAGTGTTTTCCTCACCTTGGGCCTTTGTAAGAAGTGTGTTGATCGTCGAGGGCTTCGTTGTGATCCAAGAAATTTGGGATTTGGAGCACTTTGATTTCGGGTCATCTTTTCCTTTTGAGTTCTCCATTTGAGGTAGGGATTCTCCTTGTTCTTTTTCAATACTTCGTCTATAGATAGACATGTGGTAATTTTTGTATTGCATGAAAATTGTATCATGTTGGATTTGTTTGAAAATCATGAAATAAACCTAGGGTTGGTTGTTTGAAAATGGTTATGTTCTCATTGATGGATGTTGGGCTAATTGGAGTGAAAATTAGCATGTTGTAGTTGATGGAAGAAAAAGCCCTAAATCATATTTTGATTAATAAATTAAAATGGAGGATAGTGAATCTATATTGCAAATCTCTAGTGTTGATGTGGGTTGGGTGAAGGTGTTAATGCCTAAGGGATTAACTTTGGCTTTGGAATGGTTTGAAATGAATGTAGTGGACTAATGTGAGTCATGACTTTATTATCAATGGAAGTGGTTTTGTAAAACAAAGGAATGAATTTGGTTTTGTAATAACAGAAGGGACGGAGTTGATTTTGTGAAAACAAAAGGGATATGGAACTTGTTTTTGTGAAATGGGAAAAGTATTTTGAAATACGTATGAAAATTGGATTGTTGTTTCATGAATGTTGAACACACACATGTGTGGAATTGTATCTTGAACTACCATGTTAATGTTGTTGTCGGGTTTGTGGTCTCATGGTAATTGAGTCTTTATTAGATGTACTAAATATTTGCATCTAGAGGTTTTGTCCTTGGTCATCGGTGGAGGATGACGTGGTTGTGTTGAATTGTCATGTAAGCATTACACCATTGTTGATTGAACATCTTATGTGATGAAATTTTGAGATGCATTATATATGTATACTTGTTAGGGAGGAGAGAGGGGTTGTACTCCAGTGTGTGTGAGGAGATAGGGGATGGACTCCACACACCTATGTGTTCATATGCTTTAACACATTGTTTGTATCTGGATAGTTTATGTATATATGTTGTACATGTTGGTTATGCCCTGTTGCATTTCGATTGGTGGTGTTATACCTTGCGCTGAGAATCAGAGGTACCGTGACCTTCCAGCTAGCGCCTGGAGAACTGACTGCGCTGAAAATATAAGGTACCACACCCTTCCAGCTAGCGCCTGGTAAACTGGCATGTTGTTGTGAGAAGTGTATCTTTGGCTTACTATGCGCATAGCTAGTAGAGCAAAGTTTGTTGTTGATATTTCAGTGTGTTTGAGAATATCATAGATTGTGTTGATTATGGTTTTGGAGGGGCGAGTTGCCTTATTGGTTTATCTTATGCATGTTGGTGAGTTGTTATCTCTTTTTATAACGGTGCATGTATAGATTTGATTGTATCTGGAAGAAGCCAAAATGTCATCTTTGTCTTTTGGAAAATGTGAAGGAAAATGGATTTTTTTTCTAAAGAATTATAAATTTTGAGAAGGATTATCTGTGTATGTTTGGAGAACGGAAGAGAGTAGTGGGCTTAGTGAATTTATTTCCTAAGGTATTGTTAATGTTATGAAATATTGGGAACGGGGATTAATGAAAAGGAAAAAAAAACTGAATCGCCTATGGCATTGATTGAAATGGTTGTTTTCAAGAAAAGTTCATACTTATGTATATTTTGTATAAACTGTCACATTACTATTCTAGTATGAGATTGGGTGTTCGTGATCATAGCTATCTGTATGTTGTTATTGTTGAGGGCCATGTTGAGATCCCTACTGGACTATATGTTCATCCCACGTTGTTGAATCTTTTCAGGTATTAAGCAGGTTGAGCTGCAAGATTTGGATCTACTTACTTACTGGCCATGGGGCCTCAGTTATGTTAGCGGAATGCCATTGTTGTGAAAGGGCTACACCCTTCTTCTCGTACCTTAAGTGATGTAAGCCCAAGGGCAATTTATTAAGTATGTTCATGTAATACTTACTTTGCATACGAATGAGAGTAGTGTTAATCACTTCTACAGATTGAATGTATGAGTTTATTTCCGCATGTTATCCTTGAAATTGAATTAAGTTAATGAATTTGGTAATGATTTCGAGTAATAAAAAGTGGGGCGTGACAAATGAAGAGCCTAGTAGCAGATGCAAAGTTTCTCATCAGCAAATGCGGTTACATAGTGCAACATGTTTTGAGAAAAAGAAACAAGAGTGCTGATGGGTTGGCCAAAATGGGTGCTAACGAAGATGAGGCCTTGGTAATTATGAAGGACCCAATGGCAAAAGAGAAACATTGACATAGATATCCATTTAAAAAGCATTTGGGTATGAAAATGAAACTGTTCCGTCTCAACTTGCAATATTTAATCCATTTTGTTTTCCATAGCATTTAAAACAAGTACAGCCTGTTTTATATACAAAATCATTCAGAACATTTTAAGAAAATATCATCAATTTTATTTCTTTTGTTGATGGATCCATTTTCTTTGGTAATTATCCACCTTTAACAAATGAATTATATGCATGTGGATGCTGTTGAAAACAAAAAGAATGACTTGATTAAAGATTTTAGATTTCTTTGCAAATGGCACCATATTAACAATGCATTTGGTTCTCTAGATGCTATGGCAATAGAGAACTCCATGGTGTATTGAACTGCAAAAATAAGCTGAAATATAGAGCAGACCTGTGTGCCCCATGGTTCGCTTTGATTCATATATCTCATGGTCATTTCCTCCCCATTCAAGCAACATCCAAGCCCTTCGTTTAGCCCCAATAGTGTACCAAAAACTAGTCAGCAAAATAAAAAATGAACTAATATAACACAACACAAGACATCACTACAGGGAATCAAACCTTCAATAACAAGTTAGTGTCACATGGCAAATACCAAAAAAGGAAGGGAATAACCAAACTGAAGAGAGAAGATAAAATTGTTACCATGTAAGTTGTCTCCAAAGAAGTGGATTTCATGAAAATCATCCACATGTCACAAGCAATAAGCCTTGTCCCAACCTTGAGGGAAAACTTGTTAAAACATGCAAGCATTACGTGTGATGGCCGGGAATAGTTATTCGCTCCGTTCTCTTTTATTTCTCATTGGGTTGTAGTGTCCGGAAATTTTGGTTCTCAAACAAAAACCTTGGTCTTGTCCTTTCGGTGATTGATTTCACTTGTTTCGGAGGACGCACGGTTAAGTCTAGAGTGCCTAGGAGTCAAACCAGAAAATTCTGGGCTGCTGGGCCAGGGCCGCACGTGCGAGGCCCTAGCCGTACGTGCCGGGTGGGGCCGCACGTGCGGAGGATGAGGCCGCATGTGCGGGGAGGGGTGAGGTTCTAGGGGTTGCACACTGCTTTAGTTATAGGTGCAGATGGGGAGGTGCGGAGAAAGCCGCACGTGCAGAAGGCCCACTCTGCACGTGCGATCAGCCTGAGTCCGAATGAGCTATCTTTTTTTTCTCTTTTTGGGCTATGTATATCATTTTTCTAGTGTCTCTCTCTATCTAAAATATATTGCTCTCCCTTCTCTCTATGTTCCTACCTCAAAATAAGATCAAATCCTTGATCCTTCATCATCCATTTAAGATTGGTCCATAGCTTCCTCATCAACATTGTAGAGCCTTTTGAGGACCACAACGTATGCAGTGGAGATCTTTTTCAACACCAATAAATCTAGGGTTTCATCTTCATTTCTTCATCAAGACTTGAGGTAGGGTTTCCTTTGAGTTATATATATGTTTTTGCAAGTTTTGATTGATTTTGTGAGCACATCTTTGTCTATTTTGAAAATGGGTTTAGTGGCTCAAGAAATTGTTAGTTTTGTAGAAGAAATTTATTCTTATTCCCTTTTAAAGATTTTCTTAAATCGTTGAGCCATATGAGTTGAGATTGAGGTATATAGTGAGGTTTTAAAAAGGGGTTGAGAAAAAGTTGGAATTTTGTGAAAAACCTAGAAAATTTTGGGGATTTCTTAAGTGAAGAAGGATGAGGGCTCATGTTGGAATTATATATATATGTCGTTTTTATATGTATTGTTGTGTGCCATGTTAGGCAAAGAGGATGAGAAATGTTTTATTTTACACAAATATTTATATATACGTTGATGGAGAATTTCTTGATATATGAAAGTTGTTGAGATTGGAAGTTGATATCTATATAATGCATTGGCTTTGAGATAATTAAAATGTTGAAAATGTGTGAGTTGTGGACACATTGTTACAAATGGATTAATGATGGTAATTTTTGGCTATGTTGATGGAATGGCATGGAATGAAGAAAACAAAGATTTTGAACCTTCATGGAAAATTTATTGTAGTTACAATCAACATATAGAAACACGAAATGGCATGGTTAATTGTTGCATTGGCATTACTAAAATCTTGCATGTCATGAAGATTGGTCTTTTTGAAAACTGGAACTTTCATTGAGAATGAATTTATTGTGATTGAAATCATGGAAATGTAAAGGGGTAAATACGTTGGTAAGTCCAGTTAGGGGGTGTAGATGAGTTTGATAAGTTGACCTGAGTGTCCGGGGTGAAAGACCGAAAACACGCACGGAAGATGTACCACTTCCCTTCCGGTTAGAAACCGGTAAAGTGGGGTATTGGTAGTGCTTGTTGAGCCTACTTGCAGACACCAACCTAGGGATTGCCAGAGTTGTATTTACCGCTTGTAATGATTAAAATTGGAAGTTTGGAATTGATGAGATTGCAAAATGTTATTGAAAACATGGTGATTTTCAAGAAAAGCATGACATGAGATTATCTTCAAAATGGCATTGCATGGCATTTGTATTTGCATAAATGTTGGAAATCTTGCATAAATATATATACTTTGTTAAGGTTTCTCTACTGGGCTTTATGCTCACCTCTATGAGATTTTGGTGTAGGTAAAGATGTAGTGATCCCGCCGAGCTGAGGGCGTGGATATATTTTGTGACGTGTAGATTGCTCTTTTATTTTGTTGTAAATTTTTTTAAAGCTAAGGGCTATCATGTATGGGTCTAATGGACCATTTTGGTGTAATCAGGCTCATGCCTTGAAATTTGTAAGCCCTTGAGGGGCCTTTATTCGTTTTGGTTCAATGATTTCACATGCTATAGATTCATGTACTAGTTTTTCAATGAATATATAATTGCATGTGAGATTACTTTTGTATAAACATTTGAAGTTATGTAATGGAACATGGGGATTACGACCTTCCGATATCTCTTTTGTGTCGGGGTTATTATTTAGTGAATGTGGGTTGATGTTTTATATTATGTTGGATTATTTCGGGGCGTTACATTACGCCTAAACATAAATTCGACTGCAATGACTTATTACCATTTATTTTATCAGCTTAAGAATCATCAAAGCATGAACAAGGAATAACATTCACTCACATCAAAAATTATTTGTCCCCCAGTGGAAAATGTGAGGTTAAGATAAGCAAATTTCTCACAGAGCACAGACACCATCTTAGAGTGTATGTTCAGAACCTAAATATAATTTCAATCAATGTTTTGAAAATCGGACCGGTGAGCGAACCGAAAAAAGGACCTAGTGGACGGGTCACTGGTTCAACTATCGGGTCAAAGCGGTCAAACTGTGACGTCATAATTAATATTATATAATTAAAAATATAATTATAAATTATAAATAAATAAAAATATATATAATTACTGAAATAATAAAAAAAAGAGTGTTGCATAATATTTATTAATAATATTTAATAAAGTCATAATTGATATAAAAAAAACTGACAGACTGGACAAAGCATGGTGAAAGGGTGTTCAACAAGCAAGACGGTATGGGCTTCCTGACGAGGCAACGACATCGGCTAGTAACAAGGCGTATCTAACAAGCTACACGGAACGGCACTTCGGCAAGGGGTAACATCGGCTAACAAAAGGGCTTCGGCAACTATGGTGACAATGACCTCGGCTAGGAAAGACAACACTTGACTAAGCTGTGCCACATTTTGGCCTAGATGTGCCACACCTCGGTCTAGGTCGTACCACTCCAGGACGAGATCACTAGGGCGCATAGGTGACATCTCGACTAATGCGTCAAAGCAAGGATGGTGGTCAACAAAAGGGGTTTCCAAGATACTTCTAGGCTGAGGATGACCTCGGCTCGGAATGATCTAGGCGCAACGTAACCTAGGCTTGGCATAACGTCGGCTAAACATAACTTAGGCAAGCACATAACACTTAGACAAATCACAAAGGTATCAAATCAAGACATGGATCTCGCTCACTTAGGTAGGACAAGTCACGAACACACACATGCAAGCTTAACAAACCATAATCATACAAATGCTCATGAACATGATTAAGATGAAAAATGCGAGTTCTTACATAAATATTTTATAAATTCCGATTAGATAGACAAAATATATCACTAAGTCTGGGCAAAAAAATTAACGATCACCACAAAAAACAAAAATCCAACAAAACAACAAAAATCTACCAATCCACAAAAGTAGAGTTGCTACCAAAAACAAAGATTAAAAAAATTATAAAAAAAAAGAAAAGAGAACAGACAAGACAGTTAATAATTTATTCTTTCTCCAAAGTGCAACAAATTCTTCATTTCTTTTGCTTTTTACCCCTTGCCTTTTCAAGCCTCCTCTATGCTCTCTCTATTTTATCCATTGAAGAAGACTCTTGAATACTTGGAGGTGGGCAAAATGGAGAGGCAGTAACAGTTAAAGCTAGGCTCATTCTCTTCACTATCTAAGAGAGACACATTATCTCTTTGTTCTACTGTAGTGAAATCCTCCTCTATGTTGGCATCTTCTGGATAGGCATCCCAATTATTGAAGTTCTCATATTCATCTTTATATCTTGTCAACAACCTGTAATTTGTTGACAAGAGAAGAACAAATATTATACTATAATAAGAAAAAAAAATACAAGAACTAGAACATAATAGATAATACAAATAAAACAAAGAAGAGAAGAACAACCTATGATTATAGTGCACAAAAACTAATTTTTCAGCATGATCCACATTCAACTTGTTCTTTTTCACATTGTGAATGTAGGAATAGGTACTCCAACATCTCTTAACACAAAAAGTGTTTACACTTTGAGATAAAACTTTCACTGCCAATGAGAACAATTCGGGGAGCAGCCCCACCATACATATGCCACCATGATAATGTAATCATGGTTGCTCTATCTTTCACAGCTTAGGGTTGTGCAAAAACACCTTTGTTGCTCACAAAATTGTTGATTTGATGGCGTATCAAAGAAGCCTCATTTTGGTCAACAACAATTTTTTTAATTGCTTGAAGATATCCTGTTTGCACCTCTTTATCAAAATGAGGCTTCTTCCTACTCACATCACTAGGAGCTGGCTGTAAAAGCCAAGAATTTGTGTAGTACTTAGGAACAAGAACATATGCAAAGGAATGTAGATGAATATTCATTTTATCCTATCTTGCCACCACAAATTGTTGAACCAAATCATAGATTACAAGATCATCAGAAAGAGAGTCTTTGATATTTGCTAACATTGTATCCATTTGCTCATAAACCTCCCCAATAATTGCTTTATCAGAATCAGAAAAACGAAGCATCTTATATATATGCTTTGTAAACTTGAGAACTTTTTTTTGATTTTTTCCAAAAGTCATCGTCCATAATTGTTTGTTGGACAATGTCATGCGGCTCTGGTGAGGATGAACTCCTCCTCAAGTTATCCCATTGCTTGCTTAGAGCCATAGACATTAATGATGGTCTCACTTTAATAAGTCGTTGTAATACAATAAAATTATGGCCAAACCTGGTTTTTTTTTGCTTTGAGAAGCTCTAATGCTGAAAAGGTCTTGAACAAGTACTGACAAGAGGAGTGACTTTTGATGTATTTAACAATTGCCTTGCCTTTTTTATAAGACTCATCAACAAAGGACGGCAGTGAATCCTTACTTTTAGCTATATCCTTCATCAACAGATTTAAGGTATGAGCCATCGTACAACCAAACCAAAAAATATGGGCATGCTTCCGCTGAATTATTGTACTCGCAGCCTTGCAATTGGAAGCATTATCTGTCACAACTTAGACCACATTAGAAGGGCCAACATAATCAATGGCCTTCAAAAGCAGCTCAGCAATATCAGCCCCATTCTTCTCTATGGAAGAAACATAATGCCCATTTATGAAAATGGCTTTACCTCCAGAGATAGCCATGATGTTAATAAGAGGTTGGTTTTTTAAATTAGACCAGCCATCAGAAATAATAGAGACCCCATGAGTGCTCCAATCCTGCATCAAGGGAGTAAGAGATTGTTGCACCTTCTTATGTTCTTTGTCCAAAAGAGTAGTCCTAACTTTCTCATAGTTGGGGGACTTGTACCCTTTTGGTGCATTCAAAATAGAAGAGACCATATCTGTCCACAATGGTGACCTCAAAACATTGAAAGAAATGCCATTGTCGTAAATGCATCTTGCAATCTTCTGATCAACTTCTTCTCTACTAGCTGTTTGAAACATTTTGTCAACTGAATCCTCAACTAAAGATTTTCCAGTGGTTTGAGATGATTGTTGTGTCTTTGAAGGCATGGGAATTTTTCTAGACTTACAATTTCCACCAAAAATTCTTTGTGTAGCCAACTCCTCTTCCTTTAGTAATTCCTTCTCAACTTGGCTCAACATTGGATATACTCATATCCCTTGATATCATTGGCCTGGTAATTTTCCAATTAAGTGTTGTCTAACTCATGAATAAGAACCAGTATATGCCTCAGTTTTGCAACCAAAATTGCAAATGAATTTCATTGATCCGCCACCTCCAGGTTTGGCACTAGATCCTTCACTAGGAACTTTTGTAACATATTTCCAAAGTGGAGTTGTACTTGGTTCTTCAACTTCATCTTCATAGTCCATTTTTTGACTATGTGGATCCATGAAAAATCTTTTAACGTACAACACATTATTACAAAAAAAAATATTTTGGTAAAAGAAATGGAAAATCTGAAAGTGTTTGGAAGGATATCATACGTTTGTCATAGATAAATATATACAAACTCTACTGATATGAATATATGAGTATGCAAACTCTTGAGTGTTTTGCTGCCCTGCTTATGTATCTGTTTGTTTGCTTTGCCCCCATCATATAGAGTTGGTATTGGTGTTAGTGTTGATGGGAGAGAAAGATCACCAAGTTCCTAGATGGAATTATTGCATCAGTGCCCAAGACAATTATAAAGAAAAAAAATTGTAGAAACTCAAAAAGTTTTTTTTGATCTGCAATGGCCATTAATAAGATGTGTACAACAAAACTCTAAAAAAGTAAATTTGTAAGTATTCTTTAAATTTTTGTCCACTGAGAGAAGCAAGTGAAGCAAATAAATAATAAAAAATTGACTTATTGGTGGTTGTCAATCTTTGTAACGCCCTCAAAATAAACCCATTAAATATATCATTGACATGCATTATTTAATTAAAACATTTTATTAATTCACTCATCAGAGTATTACTAAATAAAAGCAGTACATGTAACATCGAATAAAATGCCCTACAGGCTTACATCTTTCCAAGCCAACACTTGGATACAAAAAGATGAGTTCTAACTCAATGCAAGAAAAGCCCCAGGCTTAGATGTTTACATGTAATAATAAATAAAGACAATTAACTAAAGAAAGTCTTCAGAATTCAAGTCCCTTCCAAGCTAAGTCCTTGGAGGTAGCTTATCACCTGAACCTGAAAATGATGTTCCCATAAAGGGTGAGCCACAGCCCAGCAGAAATATACTAAACCACATATAAGTAATGAATAAAGCAATAGCATTCAACAGATGGTTAACCAAGATAATCAATTACTTCATTTTACAGTCTCATGACACTATTGTCTAAGATACGTTTTACTTTCCAACTTTATCAACATGGCTCAGAACCTGGCCAAACTTACAACAGTGAATTATATATATCATATTCACATTCTTCCAATATCAACAAACAAATGAGACTCAAGCTCAAATCAAAACACTTCATACTTCCAGATTGATACACATTTTAGTGCTAATCCACATGCAATGTCTACAACAATCACGACTATCCTCCACCGATAGTCCAAAACAGTTATTTCTAGACTGGAAATAAATATACCAACAATTCAACAGGCGGGTGATTTACATTATTCAACTACACCATTTAATCAACAAATTTCCCAATTTCATGAATTTAACCAGATTCCCCAATTCCCTTAAATTAATTGTTCAAATTAATTAATTTAAACAACTAGGGTTTTCCCAAAATTATCAAAGTAACCCCAACTTGTCAAAATACCAAAACTTAGAACAAAACTTATAGAATGGAGTAGGAAATCCCTACCTCGAAGAAAACAACCCAAATGAAGAAGACAGAGATGAATACCCAAATACCAATGTGCTCCAAATCGCCAATTGTTCAGATTAAATGAAAGCCCTCGACTCTCTCTATCTTTTTAATAAAGCAACTAGGGTAGAAACACACTCTAAACAGATCAAACCTAAGAGAGAAGATGAGTAGGAGGAGAGAAAAGTCAAACCTTAGGGTTTGGAATCTAAAAAGATGATAAAAACTGATTAAAAACCCGCTGCTATGTATATAAACTGGACAGGCTCGCTCAAGCGAAGACTTGGTCGCTCGAGCGACAAGACACAGAGAATCTACGCTCGAGCCAAGGAAGCCTTGCTCGAGCCAACAACCCCAAAAGCTCGCTCGAGCGAAAAAAGACTCGATCGAGCGAAGAACTCAACCCCGCAGGTCTGTAACCAGACTCACGCTCGAGCGAAGGAACTATTGCTCGAGCGAAGAACGAACTAACTCGCTCGAGCGAAGAAAAGATCGCTCGAGCCAAGAATGCAAAGCTACAGGTCCAAACCAGACGCACACACTCTCGCTCGAGCGACCAAACCCCGGCTCGAGCGGAGAACCAAAAAAACAACATCTCGCTCGAGCGACTAACTCCTCGCTCGAGCTAAGATCCAAAATTCTGGACAGCAACACTTGGTTTCTAACCCCAACTAACCTGAAACAAACCTGCCCAACACATCCAATAACTTCAAATAAGAAAATATGGGACAACAACAACAATTATATAATGACAGAACCTACGGAACCTAAGTCCGGATACAATAATCAAATGGAAAAAGACCGGGGTCGCTATAATCTTAAACATTAAATGAGATGCATGTGTATGGCAGGTTGATAGGTACTACTAGAATAACTCTCAAGAAATAAAGTGACTGTTGTGGACAAATTTGGACCGCTTGGCTCAAGAAATATGAAAGGGTTTATTACACTTTGTACCTTTTAACTATCATCAAATTACTTATTTAGTTCTTGAACAATTTATTTACACCCTAAATTATTGATTGAATTTATTAAGTCCCTAAAGTATTTAATTAAAATTTATTTAGTCCCTAAAGTGATTATAAAAATAAAATATAAGTCCATAAATATTATAAATTAGTAAAACACCCTAGTTAGTTAAAATTTTATTTCAAAAGGAATCTTAAATTTTTATTTTGTCTTTATAAAGATAAGGGTAATTATATATTTTAGGGATTAAATAGATTCAATTGATAGTTCAGAGGCTAAATAGATAATTTGATGATAGTTTAAGGGTAGAAAGTGTAATAAACCCAACATGAAATTGGGTTTCAGTTACTCAATGTACCTTTAAAAAATAAATTACTAATAAGTAGTAAACTATTTTAATAACCCAACTATATGTTGTGGTCTATATTTGTAGTCGGGTGTTCCTTCGAGTTAAGTTTGTACACAGTTCGATTAATTTTGAAAATCGAATCTCATCGTTCATATCTGAATTGACATGGTATACCTTATTATTTGACTACTGATCTAATCTTTTGATAATTGAATTGATAGGAATATAGACTTTCTAATCAATTGTTTGTGTTATGAATTGATAATCGATCTCTAAGACTTTGTCATACGTCATTGAAAAACTTACTATTTGACTAATAATCTATTCTCTTAAGAGCTGAATTGATATGATAGACTTTCTGATCAATTGTTTGAGTTTGTGATTGATAATCAATCTCTGAGACTTTGTCATACATCACTGACCAACTTACTATTTGACTAATGATCTAATCTTTTGAGATCTGAATTGGCATAGTAGACTTTCTAATCAATTGTTTGAGTTTGTGATTGATAATTAGTCTCTAAGACTTTGTCATATGTCCCTCACCAACTTACTATTTGACAAATGATCTAATCTCTTAAGATCCGAATTGGCATAGTAGAATTTCTGATAAATTGTTTGAGTTTGTGATTGACAATCAGTCTTTGAGACTTTGTCATATGTCACTCACCAACTTACTATTAGACAAATTATGAGATGAATAAAATTTTTGTTATTTTATTTGTACCATTTATTTAAACCCAACCCAACATATTTGGCAAAAAGAACTTTTAATCCTAACCAATTATGAAAGCAATATGAGTGTGCATTTAGGATTTACTTTTTTAATCTTTTTTTTTACTTAAATTTTTTTAGTTAAAGACAGAATAAAAATTTAAATTTTTTTAATCCTAACCAATTATGAAAGAACTTTTAATCCTAACCAATTATGAAAGTAATATGAGTGTGCGTTTGGGGTTTACTTTTTTAATCTTTTTTTTTAGTTAACAATATGTTTAATTTTTTTAAAAAAAAATTAGGTTTATAGATTCTACACAAGAATCATAAAATTAAAAATTTTAAAAATGTCTAAGAAAAATAAAATAAAACAAAAAATAGTGATTTATTTGACTTATTTTGAATTTTTAAACTTTTTTTTGAATTTTTTTAAATATTTATTTTTAAAATTAGTTTAAACAAGAGGAACTAGAAAAATAAAAAAAAAATACATAATTTTGTTATTTATTATTCAAACTGTAACTATTTATTATATGAACAAAAAATTACTATATAATTTTTATACAAAACGATGTGTCTCATAATTTATTCACTTTATAACAAAATATTATTGAAGATGCATTTATTTATAATAATGATATTGTCACATCATTATTGTAAATTTTTTGTATGAATAAAAATTTTCTTTTCAAAAATATTAGACACTATAAATGAATTGTCAAATATTTATTAAATATTGACATCAATATGATAAGTGTGGGTTTTTTATGAGTGTATTTAAAATTGTTCTAGTAATTTTTTTTTGTTATTTTCTATGTCATAATATTATCATGAGAAAATAACAGTACAGTGATGATGACAGTAAAATGAATTATTAAATTATGAAAAAATATAACATTTATATAATTTTTTTCACTGATAAAGAAAATATATTTTTTAATAAAGAAAAAAAATATATATGAGACATTTATTATCTCGTTTCAATATATTTTTTATGAATTCAATATTTTTTTATAAAATCTATACACTTTTTTAATATTCCGTTTCAAAATATTAGTCCCTTATTTAATTTTTCATTATCCCAAAATATTAGTCATTTTTCAAAAATTAAGAACTAAAATAATATTTATTTTCTATTTTGCTCTTCTTTTAAAATAATTAACACCAGAAAAAAGTACAATTATGACAATTGATATGCTTTAAAAAATGTACTATCAAAGGGGAATTTTAGAAAATCAATTTTTTTAAAATGTAATAATTGTACTATAAAAAAAAATAAATTCCCCCAAAAAACTATTATTTGAGAACAAAGGGAGTATATTTTTTCTCAAATTTCCAATATTAACAAGTGATTTTCCTTATAATATTTGTTCTTTTACAACACTGTTTATTGTATTATCCCAAAGAAAATAATTATAGCCTACACCTATTTGTAGAGGGCATTGGAGATCTAAAAAGTCTAATTAAAACACTGTTTCCTCTATCACCCAAACTCTACATATACACCCATCTAAAAAAAACTCTGCATATACCTCTCTCTCTCTCTCTCCCCTTTATATCTTCGATGACCAACGCTCCAACTTCTTCTTGCCGACTGACTTCACCGCAGTTCTTCTTCCTCCATTCTTTGACAGGTGCTAGGTCTTCTCAACTCCACCACACATTTCCTCTTCCTCCATCCAAATAGCCTAGTATCTATCTCCTCTCTTCACACCAAACATTTTCCAACCTCAGGCCTAGCAATTGCATTACCGACAGCAAACCCAGAGCCATCCTCACTGATTATGGAGTAACCGATGTTTGAATAGATGTGAACATTTTCATGAAATTGCCAATCAGATTTAGATATACCCAAATTCTATAAGTAATATTTGAATTTAATGGTTATCTCGTATGTGCTATTAATTTATTTATTTTTGTATATATAGGCTTCATATTTTTTACCCAAAATCTTGTTCGAATCTTTGTTTTTATTTATTTTGCATTTGGAGTTGTTTGATTTTCATAGACGATTTCATCTCAAACCGAAACGCGATTTTCTCTCTTAAGAATCGCATTTCTTACACGATTTTGATTCGGGAACACAAAATCGCTTTTCTCCCAAAAAATCGTCACCTACTATAACGATTCCTGCTACTAAGGTCCGATTTTTGTGGATCTTTCGGTTTGGAATCAGGTCCGGTCACTGATTCTACTAGTTGAACCGGCCGGTTCGGTCCGATTCTTAAAACATTGATTTTAGTAGAGTAATTTTGAAGAGGTCCAAAATCAACTGTGTTTCTTATAGAGACCCAAGTGTTGAACTTAATCTTAATCACAATTTAAGACATTGTACCTTGTCATACTTTTCAAACTCGTCCCATTCTTCCTGGCTGCAGTTTCGACCAATTGGTGATACATTGAGCATCCTCACTTCGGAACTCTATTGAAAAATCTAGAAATTCCCTAGATATTGATTTGTGATTATATATGAATTTTAACTAGTAAATAACAATCCCAATCAAAGACAAATTGACACAATGATTTTAACGTGGAAAAACCACAATTGGAGCGCCTCCAATTGTGATAAAAAAAAATAAAAAAATCACGGGCAAAAGCCACAAAATAATCCACTAAAAAGACAAAAAGAATTACACAAGTGTACTCTCAATTACCTAGCGAATCCACACCCGAATTGAACCGACCCCTATATGCCTCTTCCACCATTGTCTTCACCTCGGAATTTTCTTGCCCAATGTTGAATCCACAATGCTGATGTCAAATCCACAATGATGAGCCACTCCAGAATCCACCAAAGCTTTTGGTCCAAATTCTCCGAAATCCACCAAAGAACAACTCTCTCTTTTGTATTGAACGAAACAAACAATCCTTTGATGTATACTTTTCAAGCCACGAGTTAAACTTAAACAAACATCAAAGAAACTCGCAAAGAAGCTCCAAATAAAAACCATAATACCCAAGAAAAAGATCTGGAAGTCGTACCCTAAAATCGGACTGAAAAACATATTTATAGAAAAAGATCTCTATAAATGTTCCTCTAAAGAAAAAGTTGAATAAGAAATGGATTTTGAAGCTTAACATATATGGATAGTTGCAAATCGTGCTTACACTTCACAAGCCTCTTTCTTGGAATATCCAAGTCGGCAATGTCATGTAGTGTAAAATTAATAAATTCCTACAAATCATTTAAAATGTCATATCCATAAATTAATAATGTACTATTAAATGTTTTATACATATATAGACCAAGCCTACCATCCAATGGCTACAACATAACTTTTTATACCTAAACTGACTTTGACGAAAACAACAACAAAAAAAATCAAAAAATTTATAAACAACTTGGAAAAAAATAGATGTTTCTGACAAGTATATTAATCTGTAATCTTACTAATAGATGGAGATAGGGGCATATTTTATTGTTTCTACCCTTGATAGTGTAATAAATAGATGGTCCTAACTTTTCTAATTTTATAGTCCCTTTGGCTTCTTGCAAATTACTTATTTATTTATTTTGGATAGGTAAGTTAAAGAAATTCGAACTTGGGTCTTGCCTAAGCTGCTAGAGTGGCCCCTTGGGGACTTGGCTGTGACGCCCCAAAATAATCCAACACAGATATAACCCATCAATCAACATTCGCTACATAATCATTGCAAATCCTTAACCTTTACATCATAAATTCCAAGGCTTATACAAAAGTCCCACATGCGATGTATACATTCAAGGATATAGAAATACATGAATCCATAGCATGTAGAGCATCAAGTCCCAAAAAAAAATAAAATGCCCTTGCGGGCTTACATCTTCCAAGGCTCAAGCCCGGTTACACAAAAATGGTCTCTCGGACCCATACAAAAATAGCTTTACAAAAAAGTCACAACAAAATAAAGAGTAATCTACTCTTCACAAGAACACAACCACATTCTCAATGTGACGGGATCGCCACATCTTTACCTGCACCAAATCCCATAGGGGTGAGCATAAAGCCCAGTAGAGAATTTCTTACAAAGTATATGCAGTTATGCTAGCTCTCAATGTAAAATGCAAATGTCAATGCCATGCAATGCACTTTTAAAGAAAACTTCATCTCATGCTCTTCTTGAAAATCACCATGTTCTCAAAAATGTAATACAATCTCATTAATTTCCAAACTTCCAATTTTAATCAATAGGGCCGGTAAATACGACACTGGTAATCCCTAGGCTGGTGTCTACAAGTAGACTCTACGAGTACTACCAAACTGTCATTTTTACCGGTCTTAACCGGAAGGCTCGACACCTATCCGCGCGGTTTTCTAGTCTTTCACCATGGACATTTAGGCCAACTTATCAAACTCATCTACA
>NW_021025604.1:315222-370586 GCF_004153795.1 Camellia sinensis
AAAGCACCATTCTTGACCCCACGACATCATCTGACCCCTCCACTTGCTGGAAATTATTCATTGGAGAGATGTGGAAGCTCTTTGTGGATAGAGCATCCAACCAACATGGTGCAGGACTTGGCATAGCCCTCATCTCACCAGACGGCCTGGTTGTGGAGCAAGCAATTACCACTATCATGCAATTTCATTTGGTCAAAATCAGTATTAGTACTATGCAATTCATCATCCACACAAGGTAACAAAACGGGCACATAAACTAGTTAAAAAAGGATTGTTCATATCATCTTGAAGGAAAACTTTTTTTTTCTTCCACTCACGCTTTTTCTCAAAATTTACTTGAATCCACACCGTTTTCCGACAAAAGATTCATGTCATAAACTTCAAGTAAAACCAATTCATTTTGTAACTATTTTCCCAAAACAAACCTTAAAATCTCACCCCAAGTTTTTTTTTTTTTTTTGAAAATAGCAATGCCATGAAAATTTTAAAAAAACTAACAATCACCTTTCAATTTATTTCCTCTACAAACAACCGATGAATCCCCACCATCACCCAATCATGTCCATCATACTTACAGTGAATTTCACAGTGTGACAATTACATTTCTATAACAACAATAAATAGAAATAACCACAGCGCTAAAAGAACAACACCACACGCATGACTTTTTCAAACTCCGAAAGTTCCACACCAACACAACACAACACTAACCAAAAAGACCATCGATACACGAAGGCTTACAAGTGCTCCCCGTCAAGAAGCTAACACTTTACCCCAACTCATAGGTTTCAAAAAAAAAAACTTGCACAAAGAAGCGCACACCGATAGCCACACACATACGCAAGGCTCAACGTCCCAAGCATAACCCACGGTACTACACCTCCTCCTGACTAAATCTGTGCTAAATTTCCAAAGGTTCAACTTTACAACCCACGTCTAAACCATTCTAAAGTGACTATTTGTCACCTGCCTTGATACCGTTCAACTGACTAATCACCCCAGAATTTTCCGCTCCATTTGCCCAGAGACAGGTTTTCAAACACCGTTCCACATACTCCTGGGGTTTTCTCGGATTCCCCAAAACAGACTACTCCACTATTGTTCCCATAGGAATTCTACTCACACGCCTAGAAGGCCAACACACTTTTATATTCAACACAAGGCCAAATTGGTCAATGGCAATTACGCGATCCCGATCACACCAAACAATTCTTACCAATGATACACTCATTACCTAAGAACATAAGCCATTCATCACTCCAATAACATTTCGAGCATCTACCCATGAAATTCTTTGCCCACTCAAAACTCTACCCAAAATCTAATAACATCTCCAACTCATAACCGACCATGGCACAACGCTGACCCTATTCACGGTCGATAGGACCACAACGAACTCATGAATTAACAACTCAATACGCTAAACAACACCCACTAGTGCCATCCTCACTATGCTAAAATATGGATCTCACACTCCCGTAGACATTCCTACATCACTTTCCCAATCTTCACAAGACTCTAAGGTCTCTCATTCCTTAATTTTAACATAATAAAACTTTAAAATTTTTGGCCCTCATCAAGACACTGTGCTGGTCACAAAAGTTCCGCAGATTTCTCATTCTGCACGAACAATTTCCAAACTAATTAAGAATCAAAAGCCATCACATAACCGTCACAAAATTCAACATTTGATACACGATAAGACTAGGATCATGAATACTCTTAACAACTTTTCATCACATATATATATATATATATAAGAGAGCTCGAGACTCATTACGTGCCCAACATATGAGGGTAAACAAACAACAATATATATTCTCATACAATACATAACCACAATGCCTTAGCACCCTATAGCACACTGATCAATAACAAAGGCTTCACAATTTATAACATAGATCTCTAAAACAAAAGTCCCTCTCAAGGGTGATACTACCACGCTGGTTGAAAAGTCGACCCTCGCAAAGCTCTCGAAGTCTAGCCCTTTTGGGTTTGGTACTGATACTGTCCTCGACTGGATTGAAGAGACTGAGCCCGACTAGGTTTTGAAAACACCTGAAGCATTCACACACAAAGGGAAAAAATGTTTAACATGGCCCAGCTGACCACAATCAAAACAAACAGGAGGCTCTCTACTCTGCAACCAACTTGAAGCCTGAATCTCACTAGGCCTCCCAACTGACGAGTCTAAAACTCTTGACGAAGACAAGGACTGAGTCTGGGAGTAAGCGTGCGCTCGCCTCCACCTCTTACTAGGTTTAGAGTGCTTATGAACCGTAGGAGTTACCGAAGTGGTCTCCTCTCTAACCCGGCCAAAACTGCTAACCATGGCCTCCACTAAAGCAAAATAATCCTTCCACATAGATCCAACTACCTTCTCCTTGATATCATCACCTAACCGCCTCTCAAACTCATAACAAGGGCGCTCCTTTGTTGCCACTAACTCTGGAGCAAACCTCGACAAACTAGTGAACCGTATCTCAAACCGTGCCAAAGGAATAGCATCCTGGCATAACTCAACAAACTGTTCCCTCAACCTTTCCTGAGCAGAAGGAGGGAAATACTTGGCCAAGAAGCCCTCGGTAAACGCAATCCACGTGGCACCTACAGTATCCTTCGTATACTTCCACCATATATTAAAATTTCATTCACATAACAAGTACAAATATGTTCCACGACCTTCTTCATTATCCATTAAATCATCCATTGTTTTGTCACACAAAAATATAACGACACATCCCTAGAGTCAAGGATTCATCTTTAAAGTGTTCACAATTCTTGGGTTCAAACCATTTCTTTACTTTTTCATATTATCATCAAGTCTTCAAATTTAATTTTTAAAACACACTGGTTATCAATTACTACCCATGGTTATAAATTAAATCTCCAACATTAAATTTTCTTTGATACAACTCCATCATATAACATCGTCATATTTCACAATCTCTCATTTATCATTATTCACACTCATCTTAACCCAACATAGACTTAATTTCATAAATTTAATGTTGATTAAAGTATCCTCATTTTCCAAAATAAAACTTCATAACTAGAGTTAAATATAAATGGAGACCAGTTATGTGGTTGGCCGACCAGAAAAACTGGCTGGCCGACCAAAAAAAGTGGTCAGCCGACCAGTTGGCTTGGCGACCTCCAGATTTTTGACATGTGTCTTCCAAACAGTGCCTTATCCTCCATAAAGGTTCCATCTTCGTAGTTCTCCCATTCCATCTCAGTTTTACATCAAAATGGAGGCATTTCTTATCCAAAATCTCACAGCTTGGATTGCTACCTTGGACGGTTCGGAAAAGTTGAACTTCTGGGGCTTCGGTATAAATGCACTATTCACGTTGAGTCGCACTCCGCTGCATCTTCCATTTCTCCACGCCACGGCAAGGTTTTGGAATCTAGTAACACATGTCTTTAGCTTTGGCGGGCAAGAGGTGTGTCCTACCTTCGAAGATTTCCAAGCTTTGATGGAGTCTGAACGTAACGAAGAAATTTTGCCCCAGCTTCACTTCGTCCATGCCCAAGCCTTAGGAGAAATGTGTGGGCTCACTATGCATAACGCTCGGTCTTTGATCTGTGACGGAGAGTTGGATATCCTCAGATTGATTCATCATTTTTCTAATGCCGGCGACCGCGGCGACCATCACTGGCAAGGCTTTCGGCGACATGCGCTCTGTTTGTGCATGCTGTCTTACTTCTTGTTTGCCCCAGGCTTCAGTGAGTCTAGCATCCGTTTGATCGAAGTTGTCCAAGGCTTGAAAGAGGGCAAGAGCTGCATTGCCATGACATTGGCCGAGACATTGATGGTCTAGGATGCTTTCCATCGCCAGGAAACGGCTAGATTTGCAGGGAGTCCACTACTGCTGCAGGTAATGTTTCCTACCCTATCTCACATATATTGCTCACATCACTCGGCCCTCAGGCTCGGTTTTGCTCTCAAAACCCTTTTCTCACTTTTCTCTCAATGCACACCTCTCTATTCTTTAATCTCTCATTTTTTTTATCTCTTCCAAGGTATGGTTGATGGATAAATTGAAGGTTGTGAACTCATGCCCAGCATATTCAACTGCGGTTATTTCTTACGGCGATGTCTAGTCGATGCCCTTAATGAGGGATGGTGGTGCGACTGGATGTGCAGTTTGTCCACAGAGCATATAGCCTGGCGTTGTCCTTGGCTCAATCTACCGACAATGAGCTACAGCATGTCTCAGCAGACCGGGATTCAGTTGATTGGCCTGACACACTGTGTGTTCTACTTTCCTTTCCTTTCCGGTTCCGGCACCAGTTTGGCCATGATCAGATTTGCCCGACAGAGGGGATAGAGTACCCAACTGCATTTCCTATTCGAGGCACGCAGCTCACTCGATATGCCATGGCATGGAGGACTAGAGAGCTTCTGGCCCCTACTCCCACTTTCAGTTACATCCTCTCTGATGAGTGCATAGATTGGCTTAATGAAGAGGCACAGGTTGGGCCCAGCTTGGCATTAGAGGCTTCGACCAGCTCTGGGAGAGGACGCAGGAACACCTGACTATGCCCCAAATTTATTTGCTTTAATTAGAACTTTCAAGTTTTCTTTATGAATGTAATAAAAAGCAACTTCGATTTGTATTCAAGAGTAGGAGAACTCTGTACTGAAATCAATGTAATTGAAGGTTGTGGGTACTAAAAATTTCCCGTTTGGTCCAAAAATGGTCTAAGTTGTAAAAAGATTTAATTTGAGCAAAACTAACTTTCATTAAAACTTTCCAAAACCATTTTCGATATGGATCAGAACTGGACACGCTTGAGATCTGTCACTGAGATGTACAATCCCGGATCCCAACAACTGGAAAGTTGCCCCTAGTCTGAATAGCGCTGTACCGGAGATCACAACCGAGCTCTGGAATGCTAAATAGACAAAGATGGCTGAGATGATCAAATGGACAAAGTTGATCGGGCAAGTGTTTATGGCTGAACTTCAGGATGAAGTTGCCTACGTATCCTAAAGATGGGAATCAAGCTTTACGTAGCTCAGGCTTAGGTTCACTCGTATATTAACCCTCACCTTTTATGCTCTAACTTTTGCCAAGGCCGCCCTTTGCGGGTTTTCAACCTTGCGAGCTCAGTTTTTGTAATTTCAAATTTTTCATGCTCTAACTTTTGCCTAGGTTGCCCTTTCGGGTTTTCGGCCTAGCGAGCCACTCAGGGGTAGTATTTCTTCAACTTGTCCATGTTGATTGGCTGTGAGAACTCTAGGCTATCTAGATCCATCAAAACGACAGCTCCACCTGACTAGATAGACTTAATCATGTAGGGGCCAGTCCAATTGGGTCTGAACTTGCCCCTTGGGTCGTGGATAGGAGCTCGGTTGTCTTTGAGCACAAGATCTCCTTCTTTCAAATTCCTAGACTTAATCTTCTTGTTGAAAGCCCTGGCAATTCTTCGTTGATAACCCTGAACATGGTACTGTGCTTTCAGTCTTCTTTCATCAAAGAGCATGAGTTCTTCGAATCTGCTTTGCTGCCAATCCGCCTCAGCTATCTGACACTCAGCCAGTACTCACAGTGACGGAACCTCAATTTCGATAGGTAGAACGGCCTCCATCCAATAAACCAATGAATACGGAGTCGTCCCAGTAGAAGTTCTGATTAAAGTCCGGTAACCCCACAAAGCGAATGGCAGCTTATCTGGCCAGTCCCGGTAGGTTTCCACCATCTTCTGCAAAATGTGTTTGATGTTCTTGTTGGCGGCCTCAACTGCTCCATTGGTTTGAGACCGGTATGTGGATGACTTATGAAAAGCCACGTTGTATTTTTCCAACAAGTCAATTACTTCCTTCTTGAAGTGGGAACCGTTATCTGAAATAATCTCGTTCGGGACCCCGTAGCGACAGATGATGTTGTTCCTAATGAACTTCGCAACATGTGAAGCCTTCAACACCGCATAAGATTGGGCCTCAACCCACTTTGTGAAATAGTTTATCGCGACCAGAATGAACTCATACCCATTGGACCCCTTTGGAGTGACAGCCCCGATCACATCGATTCCCTAAACTGAAAATGGCCATGACGAAGTCATATTATACAGCTTCGATAGGGGGATGTTCATGCGGTTTGCATGGATCTGACATTTTTGGCATCACTGAATAAAGCCGGTACAATCCTCCTCCATGGTGGACCAATAGTAACCCTGTCTGAGAATCTTCCGAGCTAGCATCACCCCGTTTATGTGCGCTCCGCACTCTCCTCCATGGATGGCCTCCATCAGGTGCTTCGATTCTTCAGTATCGACGCACAACTTATGCATCCCGAGATGACCTCTCTTATACAATTTTTCCCCGCAGATGACGAACTGAGCAGCCATTCTTCTAATTGCCCTTTTGTCTTGGGCATTTGCCCCTGGCGGATATGCTTCTTTCTCCAAGAAATTCCAGACATCGTAATACCAGGGATTCTCATCTTGTACCTCATCTATGGCAGCAATCAGCTTGTAGGCTAGCGTAAATTTCTGTTCGATGATGATCGGACGCATCCAGACTCCGAAATAGATGTCTATCATAGAAGATAGAGTTGCTAGTGAATCTGCGAACCTGTTGTTCTCTCTTAACAGATGAGCGAAATTCAACTTCTCGAACCGAGGAATCAGCAAGTCCAAGGTCTAGTGGTAAATTCTCATCTTTTCTTCTTTGACTTTGCAATCTCCTTTCACTTGAGATACAACAAGGTTCAAGTCCCTGATGACGTCCAACCGCTTTGCCCCTAGTTCCAGATCTGCTTCTAGTCCAGCAATGCACGCCTCATACTCTGCTTCATTGTTTGATACTTTAAACCGGAGTTTGAATGCTAGAGGGATACGGGAATTGTCGGGCGCTATCAGCAACACCTCTATCCCATACCCGTATTGGTTTGACGCTCCGTCAAAGTACATCGTCCAAAATTCTTCTTCGACATGCAGAATGGCCTCGTCCGGGAATAAGTACTCAACTGCTTTATCCCCTTCCACTGGGTGATCGGCTAGGAACTCCACTGCCGCTCTCCCCTTTACTGATTGTGCGTTACGTATTTCAGATCGAATTCAGAAAGCAGAAGCAACCAACGAGCTAGCCTACCGTAAGTGCTGGTTTCTCGAGGAGATATTTGATGGGATCTAATCTTGAAACCAACATTACAGAGTGAGCTAACAAGTAGTGCCGCAGCTTCCTGGCAGCCCATACCAAGGCCAGACAAGCCTTCTCCAACAAAGTGTAGCGGGTCTCATACTTCAGCATTTTCTTGCTCAGATAGTAGATAGCCTTCTCCACTCAGTCCTCAGACTCTTGTGCAAGCATGCAACCCATCGTAGTTTCAGTCACTAAAAGATACAAAATCAACGGCTTCCCCGGCTCAGGCGGTGACAACACGGGTGGGTTCTGTAAATATTGTTTGATCTGTTCAAAAGCAGCTTGGCATCGGCCGTCCCATTGGAACTTCTTTCCTTTCTTCAGAAGACCAAAAAGTGGTTCACAAGTGAAGGTTAATTTTGAGATAAACAGTCTTATGAATTGCACTTTACCCAGAAAGCCTCACACCTCCTTTTCAGTCCTTGGTGGTGGCATTTCTAAGATGGCCTTGATTTTGGAAAGGTCGACTTCGATACCTCTCTGTGTGATCAAGAACCCCAGCATTTTCCCTACTGTAACACCGAATGTACACTTTTGAGGATTCAGCCGCAGCCTATACTCCCTGATCCGTTGAAAGAATTTTTTGCAAGGCGGTGTAGTGGCCCTCTCTTTCTTTGGACTTGACAATCATGTCATCCACGTACACCTCAACCTCTTTGTGGATCATGTCGTGCAATATCGTGGTCGCAGCCCGTTGATATGTATCTCCAGCATTTTCAACCCAAATGGCATCACCCTATAACAGTATGTCCCCCACAAGGTGGTGGAAATAGTCTTCTCCCGGTCTTCAGGTGCCATCAATATCTGATTGTAACCTGAGAATCCATCCATGAACGAAAGCAAAGCATGCCCCGCAGTGAAGTCCACCAACTCGTTGATGTGCGGTAGAGAAAAGTCGTCCTTCGAACTGGCTTTGTTCAGATCCCTAAAATCCACACATACCCGAATCTTGCCATCCTTCTTCGACACCGGAACTATGTTGGCCAGCCAAGTTGGGTACTCAGATACCAGCAGGAACCCTACGTCAATTTGCTTGGTGACCTCTTCTTTAATCTTGAGAACCCAGTCCGGGCGGATCCTCCTGAGTTTCTGTTTAACGGGTCGGGCCTCTGGGTCAAGAGGGATCCGGTGCTGTACAATCTCAGGATCGATCCCTGGCATGTCTTCGTAGGACCATGCGAAAACATCTTTGAAATCTTTTAACAAAGTGACTAAGCGCTCGCGCTCCTCCGAATACAACGTGGACCCAATCTGGACCAGCCGCGGGTCCTTCTCAGTACTAACATCAACTGTAGTGATTTCATCAACCAAAGGTTTAACAAATCTCTCCTACTCTTGATCAATTAATCGTTGTAAAACCAGAGGAATTTCTTCCTCGTCGTTTTCATCAAAAATTTGAAAGTCCTGATTAATACAATAAATCAAAGGCACAGAAAAGTACTCGGAAACCACAGCCATTCCATTCTCATTAATCACTTCCAAATCATCTGATTCCTCTGTTACAACAGACTCAAAAGAGAAAGAAAAAGACAACCTAGACAGGACGGTGGCATCCTAGTTGTCGCCCCCAGGAATACCGGACTCAGACTCTGACGAGTTGGAACCTGATTCCGACTCCACAGACTCGGTGGAATCAGATTCTGGCTCACTACCTAACCCGGTGCTGCTTGATAAAAATCCCTCCTCGTACTGCCAGATGAGCGAGGGTGCGATGGATGCATCCAAAATGTTTAAAGGTGGGCTCGCAGCTGTTTCACTCCCAATCATGGACACCGAGAAGTTATCCCCCAAGCACTTCTGTACGATCGGAGGATCTGAAAGTAGACAAGCCAGTGCTACCCCCATTTCAATCTCGGTGCTCTCGGGATCCACTTCCTTATATTGCTCAACTTCAGCTAATGGGTCTGTCTGCTCCTCAGCAACGTCATCCCCGGATAACTGCAGGTCAAAGAAGATCTCAAACCCTGGCAAACGACGCTTCTCCACATTCAACCATGGCTCTGGGAAGCCGAAAAATGGAAAATTCTCCCCCTCCCGGACAAAGCGTCCATTTAGGGTACCATGGATGGGTCGGTGCATTAACTCATAAGGCTTCCCTGCCTGCTTTGCTCTAGCTCTCCCAGCCATCTCCTTGCCTTTCCTTACCCAGTCCTCTTTGGTAGGCAGATAGCCTAAGCCAAAGGTATGCAGGTTGTGCGGCACTTTGGCTGATACTGCGATGCCCTTCCGGCCACTTCCTCCTAGTCCCATCCTAGGGATGTGCTGGAGTTTGTTCATGAGGTATACTGACTGAGTGCTAACATACAGCCCTTTATCAGCAGCTAAGATGTTCTGTACGACCTAGGCCTCGGCTAGGGTAAAACCTTATAGGAACACATCCTCCGTGCCATGCTCGATTTCCAAAACCGGTGCAGACACTTCTGGCGGCGGATAGATTGACGAATTCCCAAAAACAATAGCCACCCCCTTCCCGTGGGGATATTTCAACATTTGGTGCATGGTGGAAGAGACTGCTTCACCTGGTGTAGCCACGGCCACCCTAGGAGTAAATTAAAGGTTGTGGGAACGTCTAAGACATGAAAGTCAATATCATGTTGTCCTGGACCAACTTGAGTTTGAATTTGCACTGTCCACATCACTTCTCTGCTAGTGTTGTCGTAGGCCCTTATCACTTGGGTGGTTGGCACAAAGTCTGCAGGTTTTAACCTGATTGCATATGTCGTCCTCGACGGACATACATTAATGGCGGATCCTGTGTCGACAAGAACCACTGGTATCCGCTTGTCTCTACATTCCACGGAGATGTAGAGTGGTTTGTTATGGTTTGCGCCCTCGGGCAGTAGTTCCTTGTCGGAAAAGGTCAACATCGAGGAAGCTCCTCCCGAAAAAACCAATCCTACCAGCTGCTCAGGTGTGGTATCTATTGAGAGTTTGGCTTTGCCCATTGCAGATAGGACGGCTTGCCTATGAACTCGTGAAGCCATAAGCTATCCCCAGATGGAGATGTCTGCCTGTATCTTTTTCAACTGTTTTAGCACAGCCTCTTCTTCGAGTAGCTTTTCTTTCTGCTTCTCCACCTCTTTGTCCTTTCCAGATGCCTCTGGTTGATCTAAGTGCGGGGGTTTGAAATACCGCCCGCTCCTAGTTATGTGGTCAACTTCGCCAATGTACCAGGTATCATCCAGCTGGTTACTCCCCCAGTCCTCATCGGTGTGGGCAAGACATAGGTCATCGTCTTCCCACCACATGCCATCGGCAGCTGACAGACACCTGTCTAGCTCCGTTACAAATACCCTTGTACTCACAGCACCTTCCGTGCATATGCTCGTAGCACGCTCTGTCCTTGTGTACACAGCATGCTCAGTCCCCACATGGGCTTTGGCCTTTCTGGCTCTCTCAGAATCTTCGATCCCTTCCCGTTCAAAATCTCCTGTATTCAAAACGCCCAAAACCCGAGCGAAATTCTTAGCACCAGCGCTCTCCGGCGATACATTCTGATTCCCGGCCCTTCCGGCCACAGTTGATGTCCTTGTCCTTAACAGGCCTTGTCCTGGCTGAGATTCTTCGACAACATCTGGTTGGTCGTCAAGCCACCCTGTAACCTTTGCTGACCCATCAAAATCAAACCAGTTGACTATCATGTCTTCTGGATTTTGTTCGTTGAAAAACTGAAGGTTAGCAATGCCCTCTTCTAGATCCGTTAGGTCATCTAGCCTCTGGTCAACTCCATCTCCTCGCATTACACAAACCTCTGCCCCCACTGGCAATTCCATATTCGGCCTAACCTGGCCTGCTGACGTAATGTAGCCACTTGGATTGTATACCTCCTCAGTAATGCTCCCAAATTCCTCAAACTTTGAATCAGCGATCCCACTTCCCTCCGAAGTCATCCATATTCTACCTTCGATGATCACCACCATTAGTTCAAGTTGGGTTCGGGAGATGTCCAACACGCACAAGTCAATGTTGTCAGGGATGAACACCTCCAGCTTGGGTAGGTGAGAAGGGGTGATATATACGCTAGGGTCGTATGACACGACCCCAGTTTGGATTGAGTTGATGCATTTGGGAGGTGGAGCTTGGTTATGTGGTGGGAGAGGATTGGTTGTGACATTGGGTTTCTCTGGAGACACAATCACCCGGTTGTCAATGAGATCTTGGATCTCATGACGCAATCTAAAGCAATGGTCGGTGCCGTGACCATGTTGTTGGTGAAAGGCGCAGTATTTGGCTGGATTATGGGAGGGGGGAAGTGTTTCTGGCAATGGCCGCGGTTCCAGGGGCTTCAAGTGCCCTTTCTTAATTAAAACCCCCAGAGCTTTGGACAGGGGCATGTATAATGGAGTGAAGGTTCTTTGGCCTCGAGGTTGGTACTTGGTTGTTTGTGAGCTACTTCCGAACGCACCAGTGAATGGTGTAGCTGTAAGAGTTCTTGTGGGGGTGGTGGTGACCATGCTTACTTCTGAGGCTCTGGCATTTGCAGCACTGCTTGTGCCTACATTTGCGCTGCGGTTGAAGGTCCTCTTGGGCTGCTCTCTATCACTGTCAATCAGACCCTGCTTTAAGGCGTCCTCAATCTGCACCCCTATCTCATGTAGATCTGAAAAGGTGGGTGTAGACGTCCTCGAACGTCCTGAGAGAATCCCGTTTTGTTCATTGCGCTCACTACAGTTCGGACTCAATGTCACGGTTCTGAATCTGATCTCACAAAGTGCAATGTAAGATCGATAAATCACCAAAGAGTCCAAATCCAGTAAATCGTTTTTGAAAAATTGATTTTTAGAAAGAAGTGCCAAACATGGACTGCTTTGCCTGATACAGAGTCGCCACTTAAATATTTTATTTTTAGGGAAATTTAGGAAACCCTGACTCATTGCCTAAGGCCACGTGTCCATCATTACCAAAGTTGCCTCGGCTCGGGAACTTGGGTACGATTGGGGAAGGTCATGCAATGAGCACCCCCACCCGCCCGATCAAAGATCGGCCACTACTAAACATGATATCGAGTTTTTGAAAACACATGCATTCTTATTCCGGTTTATTAGCCTAGAATTACTATGTGATGCACATAGCATACAAGTATAGACTAGATCGCCTGAGTTGGAACAAAACATTTCATGTTTGTTTGTTTAAAAATGGTTTGATGGTGCTACTCGCAAGTACGCTAAGACGTGGATTTTGCCACCCTCAAGTGGGCCTAGAAAACATGGTGATTTGCCACTCTCAAGTGGGCTTAAAACTTGCAATCAATGAATTGTTCCAATTCAAGCAATCCAACCTTCACCCACAAGCACTCATGCAGTTATATCACATAAGCAGTTAGCCTCATGATAAGCATGCTATCATGGCAGTCACTCACACACATACAAGGATGTTAAAGCATAAACACTCACCGAGTACTCCAAGCCAAAACAGAAACTTGTTAGTAATCAATGCATGATCCTAGTTCATGTTAAGATGGCTAATGCAACACATGCAAAATGCAACTAAAATAGGCTCGGCTATTCTAAGATGGCATATGAGATGCTACAGATAACATGTATTCAACTCGGAATTGAAATACAATGCAGTTAGTATGATGCGCCGAGCCCAGTGCATGCAAGACAGATGAATGGATGCAATCTTGCGAGCATAAGGATGCTAATTGAAACATGCCCTAAAACTAACCATCATAAGCTGGTAAATAAAAGGGAGAAAGACGTGGGGTTGGAAGACGTGCATCACACACACGCACACTTATTTACAACATTGCCCTCTCGGAGGAGGGTCCGAATAAATAATACAACACCAACTAGCTAATCTAAGCTAATCTAATTAAGCTAGTTATTACACAACCAAAATGAATAATCAATTACAACTAAATATTACACAACTCTAATTAATTGATAAACTAATTAAGTAAGGAATTAAACTAGCATGCAAACTACATGAATGCAGACTGCCTCAGCTCTGCCTTGAATTATAAAGGATGCATGCATGCTCTAGTCACCTTGTCGGGAAATCCATCGCGATGCCCCGGCTTGCCTTTGTTTGCAATTGATTTCAGAAACTTGCACGAAGCTCCAGAGAGGTGAAACTCCACCCCGGGAATCTGTGGGAGGGCTGCCGACCAGCTATTGGCCTTGGAGACCACTTGCCGACCACTTTTGTTGTGAAAAACCAGAAAAAGTGGTCGGCCAGCCACAAAAACTGGTCGGCCAACCAGTTTCCTCTCCTGGTTTCTGGTTTTCTGTAACAAAAGGAAAGAGAGAGGCACAGCAAAGTATTTGCAACACGTGTGTGCACGACCACTCTCCCCGTCATTGCATAAGCTCAAGGGAGCATAGTCCTCGATTCTCAGGCCACCAATCACGCATTTCAATGCATGATGGTCGAGGAGCCAAATTGCACGACTCAATGTAAAATGAATGCACACATAAGCACCTAAAGCCAACAACTCCGTCATGGGAAGTCAAGAATGTCGGCGACCGGGAATCGAGGCACGTTTCGTCACTTTGAGTACGAGACGTCCCTCGTTTCCCATGTTCGGGCTAACTCCTATCCCAAACACAATGCAACAAACATGGAATGCAAAAATGCAACTCTAGCATGCAATCCTAATGCGATGCAACTAAGCATGCAAATATGCAAGGGACATGATAGCATACACAATGCCAATATGAAATGCAACATGGACAACCTAACAAGGCTAGTGGCATGCACAACGCACAATGTACAATGCTAATGCGTGCATACTCAATGCAAGACAACATAAGCATGCAACAATATAGCACAATGCAACTAGCATACACAATGTGAATATCAAATAGCATACTCAATGCGACGAACTACATGGCATGCGCAATGCTATGAACTACAATGGGATACTCGATGCAAGATGGACTTAAACCGAAATGGATGGACCTCAGCCACACCCAAATCAGTGGCCAATGATGATGAAATCAAGGCACCAAAACACATGCAAGCATACAAAATGCAATGGCCCAAGCCTAAGGCACAAAATGCAACTCCCCAAGAGCATTGAAAAGATGAAACATGGAGTACAATGGCACATGTTCCAACTCTGAAATGGCATACAAAACGACTCCAAATGATGTAAACAACTTACACAATGCATGTTGAATGGCTTAAGTACCGAAACTAGTGAAGTGCATTACACTATAGGCATGCAAAGCAATGCTCAAATGGCCAAACCAACTCCAAGCAGACCCTATGCAGGCCAAAATAGGAGCAAAAGTCAACTAGGATGATGGCTTGAAAGGCACAAAAAGGAAGCTCATGCAATGGCTCATAAATGGGTGTAATGATGCAACTCTCAAGCACATTGAAAGAGTGACAAACATGAGAATATGGCCAAGAAATATGCACTGAAATCATGGTAGAAATGATGCTAAATCATGCCAAAACCCAAGCAACGCATGCTAGTGGACCCGATATACAAAGCTAGTAAGCTAGATTGAGCCATGACCATACACAACAATGCATGCATGACCCAAAACACCTCAAATAGAGCTAAGGCAGCCCAAAATATGAATAAAATCAGTTTGGATCATGGCCAAAATATGCTAGGATAGAGGGCTAAAACATCATGCATTTCAAGCTAGTAAACCATGATTTACACTACAAGCATATGAAGCATATGAGAGGCTACCAAATCAGACAAAAACAGAATCATGGCATGCCAAATGATGGCCAAAAACCCACTGAAACATGATTAATACATGCAAGAATGAGGTGCTACTTTGATCGGCTATGCAAGGGATTGTTCTACACATGCAAGAGGCAAACACAAGATGACCAAACCAGCCATAGAAAGAGTCTAGGCAGGTCCTAAAAGTCACTAAAAAGGGCCTGAATCAAGCCTTAGAAATATGGAAACAAATGCTCCTTTGGAAGGCCAAAAATGCCAACAAACAAGGCCTAAAGGGAGAGGGTCTCCCCTCTCTAGTTTAGGCCCTCAAAACCATATGTCAACCACTGAAAATATGCTGGATTTCAGTGACTAAAAGGCCAATCAAAGATCAATGCAAAGGTCTCATGGCATGGCACAAAACAAGGCAAAATAAAGCATGCAAGAGGGCAGATGACCCTCAACACCAAAAGAGCCTTAAACAAACATGAAAAGCACTTAAATATAAAGATTTTTTCATTTGACAACAAAGCCTAAATATGCATGCAAGTATGGCTAAGAGGATGATCAAGAATAGAGCTTATAGGAGGGAAAATGAGTTATCCTTGAAGCTCAGCAAAAACCAGCAGGTTTTGGGACCAAAAACCAACTCCTTAACCTCTAGAAATGTCCTCCAAGAACCTTAGATCAATGGTGGAGGTGTATGGCTATGAGGTGTGGTGCAATAGGCCAAGAACAATACACTTTGAGCCAAAATATAGAGAGATATAGAGGGAGGTATGTATTTTTGCCTTCAGCAATTTCAGAACCTGTGCAAAGGAGAGGGAGGGCCTCTCTTATAGAGGTTTGAAGCTAAAGCTTCCTCAAGAAGCTAAAAACTTGGTTGCAAATCCTCCATATGGAGGATACCGTCTGTGCCTTCTAGCTGGCACAACTGGCATGCACTCAACCTGACAAAATAGGAGGAAAGGGGCTGACCAAAAAAAGTGGTCGGCTGACCACCTAAAGTGGGCTCCCAGAAAAAAAAAAAAGTGGTCTCCAGGGGTATTTGGTGGTCTCCACACTGAAAGAAAGCCAGTGGTGTGGTGGGAGACCAGTAAATGTGGCCCAAAGATCAAGGAGACCAGTTTCCCAACAAGAAAATCGGCTGGCGGGTGAAAAGTGGTCTCCAAGGAAAAAAGGTGGTCTCCCACCCTTGTACCACCTCCCAAACAAGGAAAACAAAGTTCATGCCAAAAATGAACCAACACGGATGCAAAACGAGAGTTCGTGAGGCAAAAAGCGCGGTCAGGTGCCTCAAAAACTGGCTGTTGAGCACCGAAAGTGGCGTGTGACCACAAAAGTGGTCTCCCAGGCTGCAGTGTCCCTCTAGACAGAGGAAACAAGGTGTGCTCCAAAAATCGTGCCAAACGGAGAATGTTAAGCAGTCCCGAGCCGAGGCGCGCGGCCGACGGCTCCGAAAATCGGAAACTAGTCTCCAAACGGGAACAGTGGCCTACGACCACTGAGAGATGGTCTACAAGACCTCTCCCTCCCTCCGGGAAGAGAAAACAAGACTTGGTCCGCGGACCAAGTCAAAGCACAAAAAGTTCCGAGGCTCGGAGGCAAGGCTCTCAGCCGAAACTTCAAAATCTTAGAACAAGCGGGGCATGCACCATCACCGAGCGCTCAGTCGATGACGTCTGAGTCTTAAGGTCGGTCAAAAATGGAGTGTCTACAAATGCAAATGCCATGCAATGCCAATTATGAGAGGGAATTTCATTTACATGTCTTTTTAAAAGTCACCATGTTCATCAATAGTTTGAAATCTCAACAATTTCGAAATTTATAGTTTTACTCAAAGGGGCAGTAAATACGACTCAGGTAATCCCTAGGTTAGTGTCTGTAAGTAGGCTCAACTAGCACTACCAAAAACCCCACTTCACCGGTTGCTAACCGGAAGGGAAGTGGTACCTCCTCCACTTGTGTTTTCAGTCTTTCACCCCGGACACTCAAGCCAACTTATCAATTTCATCTATACCACCAATCTGGACTTATCCACGTATTTACCCCATAAACATATCCATAGTTCTCATTTCAAATATCCTTTTCTCAATGTAAACATTTCCAAGTTCAATTCAAAATGTATAGTATTCACTTAAATGAGTATGTGGTGCAACAATTATCAATGTCTTGTAACATATCTCCATTGTCAAATATCTCAACAATAATACTACAACAATCACATTTCCCATCTTCCCTTCTTCAATGTTATTTATCACAAAATAATTACTTGTGCAATTTAAATTCATGAATGAGTGGTAACATTTCCCCACTTTGTACAATTCTCAACGATTTGGTCATTTCAAGACTACACACCATGTTTTGAATATCAACTTCCAAAATCACAACTTTCATATTTCAAGAAGCTTAACAATTTAGTCATCTCATAACTACACATGTTCATGCATTTAACAAAAATTTTAAAACAATTTCCCAATCCTCATATACCAAAAAAAAATTGTCATTTTTGCAAACAATAATATGAAATTCTTGTTCATTCATTCTCTTGACACAAGAAAATCTCATGGGTTCTCTACATTTTTCCAAACCCCCCAAATTTCTAGGGTTCTTCATCAAAACCAAAACATCTCCTCATTTCCTTGGTGAAATCTCACCAAAACCACATTCCTTAAATTAATGAAAATTAAACCTCATGAATTTAATTAAAAGGGTTGAGATTTAAACCCACTTTTGAAAATCATGACATTCTTGAGCCAAAAATCAAAGCTTTCTTAATCACATTCAAGAAGAACCCAAAATCAACATCTAACTTTGCAAAAACATATATATAACTCAAAGAAGACCCTACCTCAAGCTTAGAAGAGAAGACGAGCAAAACAAGGTTGAAACTCCAAAGATGTCGAAACCAACTTCTACTTGGATCAAAATGAAGCTGTTGACAAGCTCTACACTTAATCTCAAAGGAGCAAGAGAGTAGATCTAAAGATCTTTGAGCAAAAAGTGATCTTGGAGAGGATGGAAGAGTCTCACGGCTTGGAGAAGGAAAAAGAGGGGAAAAAGTAAAGAAAATGTTAAGTGAGGGACCTATTTATAGTACTAGGTCAATAAGAAATAAAGTCCAAAGTCAACCCAAAAGACCAAGTAAAAATCCCCAAAAAGTAAGGCCCAAACTGGACTGAAATCTGGAAAAAAGTCGCAGGCTTCGACCTTTGCAACGCAGGTGTCGACCCTTATGAAGAAAAGCTGGAACACTTATGTTTGTTAGCAACACAGGTGTCGACCCTTCCAAATCTAATCTCGACACCAAATTTCAGCAAGCAAATTCTGGACAAGGGTCGACCCTTCCCAGACTAGTGTTGACCCTTGTGGCCAACAACAAAAGGAAGGTGTCGACACCATCAAGACCAGTGTCAACCCCAGAACAAGATTTTTTTTAAGTTCTCAAACAACTTTTCAATGCAAACAAACATGAATGAGCAATCTCATCAAGTTTAAATCAATTTCTACTCCTCCAAAACTAAGATACAACAACACTAAAAATTCTCAAAATAAAATAAAGGATCCAAATGCACTTCCCAAAAGTTTTGAAGGACACAAGTGCTACAACCTCCCCACCTTAGGAAATTTTGTCCCCGAAATTACGAAGTAAACTACCCAAACAAAGGTCTTCAAGAGATCAAAACCATGCTACTCCATTTTCAAATTACAACATTAGTTCTCAACCAAATTTCACCATACATCATGGTTACCTCATTATCTACAATCTTCCAAATATTCATAAACATGAAGTTTCCCAATAAAAATAATGACAACCCGCAACAACCTCATGTTTAAAATAACAACATATATTACAACATGTGGCTTAACAATTTTAATACATTTCCTTCCAACACTAGGGAATTTTACAACGAAAAGCAACTTAAACATTTTTAAACAAATCTGGATATTTGGAGCAGACTTCCGCCTCCCGTTCCCACGTCGATTCTTCAACTCCATGGTGTCTCCACAACACCTTTACCAACGGTATAGTTTTACCCCGTAGCACTTGTTCCCGGGTATCTAATATTTTTACCGGTTGCTCTTCATAAGAGGCATCATTATCTACCTCCAAATTAACCCAATCAAGCACATGTGAAGGATTGGGTTCATACTTCCTAAGCATAGATACATGGAATACGTTGTGAACTCCTAAAAGTTGTGGCGATAAGGCTAACCTCTATGCCACTTCCCCAATTCTCTCCAATATCTCGAAAGGCCCAATAAACCTCGGAGACAACTTTCCACTCTTGCCAATCCTCATTAAACCCCGCCTAGGTGAGATCTTAAGGAAAACATGGTCACCCACTTCAAAAGACAATGGTAGTCTCCTCTTATCGGCATAACTTTTCTGTCAGCTTTGGGCCGTGGCTAATCTCTTCCGAATGAGAGCAACTTTCTCGGTTGTCTCCCTAACAATTTTCGGACCCAACAATGCTACATCCCCCACCTCGGCCCAACAAACTGGTGATCTACAAGGTCGGCCATACCATGCCTCAAACGGTGTCATCTCGATGCTAGCTTGATAACTATTATTGTAGGCAAACTCAATCAACAGTAGATGCCTCGCCCAAGACCCCTTGAAATCTAGGACAGAAGCTCTAAACATGTCCTCCAAATCTGAATGATACACTTTGATTGCCCATCGGTTTGAGGGTGGTAAGCGGTACTAATGGTCAACCTAGTTCCCAATGCCTCTTGAAGGCTTTACCACAACCGGGCTGCACAACGATGATCCCTATCTAACACAATGATTACAGGAACTCTGTGAAGTCGAACTATCTCCCTAATGTACAACTCTGCCAAGTGCTCAACTGAGTCGCCGGTACGCATTGGGATGAAATGCATAGACTTAGTCAACCTATCAACAATCACCCAAATGGCGTCATTGCCCCGCTGCATTCTAGGAATGCCCAACTACGAAATCCATGGTAATGTGCTCCCATTTCCACTCGGCTATTGGTAAGTGTTGTAACAAACCCGCTGGTCTTTGGTGTTCAGCCTTCACTTATTGACAAGTAAGGCACTTCGATACAAAGGATGCGACATCCTGCTTTATACCCCTCCACCAAAACTGATGGCTAAGATCACGATACATTTTGGTGCCTCCCAGATGTACCGTAAGGCGTGAATGATGGAACTCTCGAAGTACTTCCTCTCTACAAGATTCAGGTACAAACAAACAGTTTAGGTAACGCACACTCTAATCCGAATGAATGTTCAAACCCTTCTCTTCCTTCCCATTGGAGATTCTATCATGAATCAACCCTACTTCACGGTCCCCTTGTTGTGCCTCTACAACTTTTCTAATTAAGATAGGTTGGGCACTCAAAGTAAACAATGTTGCACCCTCTTCAGACTCACCCAAGTGCAATTCAAACTTACTGATTTCACGCAACATAACCCACTCCCGAATGGCTACACTAGCCAAACTACTCACGGATTTCCGACTTAAGGCGTCAGCCACTACATTGGCCTTCCCCGAATGATAGTGTAACTCAAAGTCATAATCCTCCAAAAACTCCATCCACCTCCGTTGATGTAAATTCAAGTCTTTTTGGGAAAACAAATACTTCAGACTCTTATGATCAGAGAAAACCTCAAACTTCTCGCCATACAAATAATGCCTCCAAATTTTCAAGGCAAACACTAAGTTGCTAACTCCAAGTCGTGGGTAGGGTAATTCTTCTCATGAGTTTCAATTGCCGTGAACCGTAGGCTACAACCTTTCCCCCTTGCATCAAGACACAACCATGCCCATCCCGACACGCATCACAATAGACACTATAGCCCTAACCTCTTTCTGGAATTATTAACACCGGTACAGTAGTCAATCTAGTTTTAAGCTCTTGGAAAGACTTTTCATAAGTGTAACAAGCCCGCGGGGGACCTCGCTACAGCTCAGACTCGATTTTGTTGTCACGGTTCTAAATCTGAACCAAAGAGTCCAAATCCGGCAAATCGTTTTGAGAAAACAGATTTTTGAAAGAAGTGCCAAACATGGACTGCTTTGTCAAGGTCGGTCAAAAATGGGGTGTCTACAATAAGCCTCACTCCACACAAACTTAACCCCCTTTCTAGTCAACCTAGTCAAAGACGCGGCTAGTCTAGAAACGTCTCTTATAAAGCGCCGATAGTACCCCGCCAATCCCATGAAACTCCGGATCTCAAAAATATTCTTGGGTTGTCTCCAATCCTGTACGGCATCTACCTTTGAAGAATCCACAGTTACCCCCTCCCTTGACACTACATGACCCAAAAACTTCACCTCAGTGAGCCAAAACTCGCACTTCTCAAGTTTGGCATACAATTGATGCTTCCTAAGCAAATCAAGCACTACCCTCAAGTGAGCCTCATGTTCCTCCTCAGAAGTCGAATAAATTAGGATGTCGTCCACAAACACGACCACAAAATGATCCAAGTATTCTCTAAAAATTCGGTTCATCAAGTCCATAAAGAAAGCCGGTGCGTTAGTCAACCCAAATGGCATTACAAGGAACTCATAGTGGCCATAACGCGTACGAAATGCCGTTTTCTGGATGTCCTCCTCCCGGATCCTCAACTGATGGTACCCCGACCTCAAATCTATTTTCAAAAAGCAAGAGGACCCTCTAAGTTGGTCAAACAAGTCATCTATTCTGGGTAAAGGGTATTTGTTCTTGACAGTAACTCGATTCAACTTGCGGTAATCGATACACAACCACAGCGACCCATCCTTCTTCTTCGCAAAGTGAGCCGGCGCTCTCCAAGGCGATGTGCTATGGCGAATGAAACCCTTGTCTAAAAGCTCTTGGAGTTGAATCTTCAACTCCTGCAATTCTGCGAGTGCAAATCTATACAGCGCCATGGAAATTGGTGTCGTTCTAGGCACTAAGTCGATGGTGAACTCGATCTGCCGGTGGGGTGGCAAACTAGTAAGGTTCTTGGGAAATACGTTTGCGTATTCATAAACTACCCTTGGCAACTCAACACGAGTCCCGTCACTCTCACTATCCAAGAGAGTAAAAAGAAGGCCACTAAGCTCGTTTCTACTACGAGGGTCAAAAACTAGCGATAAGACCCTATCAACTCAGTCTCCTAGAAAGTAAAAGTAATCGCCACTCAAGGTGCACACGGTGACCCTCTGACGAAAACAATCAATCACCGCTCGATACGAAGACAACCAATCCATGCCCAAAATGATGTCAAAACTCGACATGTCTAGCAACACAAAAGCAAACAGGAGTCGACGCCCGATGGCCTTTATCTCACAACCGTGACACCCCCAATCTAACTCAATTGTACCCCCGACTGGTGACTCAACTCTAAGCAGAGACGCTAACCGTGCCACCTCTAACCCCAATGCAGATGCAAATGCAGCATATATGAATGAATAAGACGCACCCGTATCTATCAACACATTGGCCAAAGATTTACACACAACAAAAATACCTCTCACAACTGCTCCGACACGGTAACAGCATATACGCGCCCCTGTGGCCTCTGGTCAACCTGCTCATCTCTCAGAGCATAGGTCTGCTACACTAACTGAGCCGAAGTGGCTCCCTTATTGGCTCGCCAAGTCTGAACTGAGTGAGCCTACTACTGGCTCTGAGTCTGCCTCGACCTGGATGAGCCAGATGCACCTCCCAACTACGAGCAAACTTTCTTCATGTGCCCTAACTGACCACACTGATAGCAAGCAGGCCCCTGCCCCCTACTCTGAGACTGACTCTGAGATCGATTAGGTGGTGGTGGCTGCTACATCTGCTGTCCTCCCCCCTTCTACGGACATGCAAAGGCCTTATGACCCGATTGGCCACATTTGAAGCAAGAAAACCCACTCGGTGCACCCTTTCCCGGGCCCGCACTAGGCAAGGGAAAGGTAGATCTAGACTGTTGCGGTTGAGGCTGGGATGAAAAGGTGTTTCTGTTCTTCTTGTTGGGCCTATAGTCCCTCTGTGACCCCTCGACGTAGACCCCCAGATTCTCTCCTCTTTGACCTCTGCAGTAATCTCTACGTGTGCCACCGCTTCCACAAGACGGTCATAATTTCGAATCATGTTCCCAGTAACCTTGAACAAGATCTTAGTTCTCAACTTCTTCTCGAACTTAATGCAACGGCGCTCTTCTGGTGCAAACTGGGACAAACTAGAGAAGGCCGCTTCGAACTCGGCCACGGACATGTTAAGCTGCTTAAGGTCCTTGAATTCTTGCCTCAGCCTCTCCCTAGCAGTGGGAGGTAGGTACTTGTCTTGGAAAGCCACCACAAATGCTTCCCATGTCAACTCCATTCGGCCCTTGGCGTATTTCCACCATTGGCTGCATCCCTCTTGAGATAATAGCTCGCAAGACTCACTCTAAGCTCACTGTCTTCGATGTGAAGCATCTCGAATGTCTTCACTGTCTGTTCAAGCCATTTATCTGTTTTCTTAGGCTCGGGGTCACCATGGAACTCATTCGATTTGGCTTGCAAAAACACCCTCATGAGGAAACTCGCCCTTGTCTCTATGGCGCTCTCCCTAGCTTGGTTCTCCACTCTTAGTATGTTCATCGACTCCCTCAAGGCTCCCATCATTTCTCAAGCTAGGGCCCCCATTGCGGCTTGACCCGCTTGCCCTGGAATTTCTGTTTGCCCAACTTGTTCGACGATATTAGCTTGGCCTAACCCCTCCTCTTGCACCGGAACCTCATGGACCGGTACTTTATGCACACCCCGGTGACCTCTACCAAGCCTTTCACCTCTACCACCTCGGGTTTGACCCCTTCCTGACATCCTAATTAAGGAACAAGATAGATAATTTAGCACATAATCCCCAAATATGCGCACAACTTGCCTCACACGTTAGACTGTAACAATTTTATATATTCAATCACGCAAACAAATCAATTCACTCCACATAAGCACTTAGTCGCGTAAGCACATACGAATTATTCTTTTGTGATAAGGTTCATCCCACGAAAAACTAAGAATTCTTAGTAGAACGAGTGTTGATCAGGTACCCTTCTAACAAGATCTCAAGGAATTTAATAGGCGCAAATAACATCCCAAAAGTCCAATCCCATACCCATATAGTCACATAAGCATGTTATCACGTAATCATAAAAAACAAAACATTTCCTAATCAAGCGAAATGAACCCACTGTGGCAAAACAACCACTTCCCACGAGCCCCAAGTAGTCAAACCCGGTAGCTCTGATACCAAGTTGTAACGCCCTGAAATAACCCAACACAAATTAGGTACATTAACCAATATCCATTAAGGAATAAAAATAAATCTCCAATCCATTACATCCTTAATCCATATAGTTTATACAAGAGTTCCACATGCGAGTTATACATTCAACGGTATGAAAATACATGAATCTATAGCATGTAGAATATCAAATTCCAACAATAATGAAATGCCCTCACGGACTTACAATTTCCAAGGCTTAAGCCTGGTTACACAAAAATGGCCTCTTGGACCAACACATGAATAGCCCTTGGTTAGCAAAATAAATGACAAGAAAAACAGGGTTATTTACTCTTCACAAAATACGTCCATGCCCTCAACTCGGCGGGATCACCACATCCTTTCCTGCACCAAAATCCCACAGGGGTGAGCATAAAGCCCAGTAGAGAATCCTTAACAAAGTATATACATTTATGCAAGATTTCCAATATTAAATGCAAATGCCATGCAATGCCAATTATGAGAGGGAACTTCATTTACATGGTTTTTTAAAAGTCACCATGTTCATCAATAGTTTGAAATCTCAACAATTCTGAAATTTACAGTTTTACTCAAAGGGGCGGTAAATACGACTCAGGTAATCCCTAGGTTAGTGTCTGCAAGTAGTCTCAACTAGCACTACCAAAAACCCCACTTCATCAGTTGTTAACCGGAAGGGAAGTGGTACCTCATCCGCGCGTGTTTTCGATCTTTCACCCCGGACACTCAAGCCAACTTATCAATTTCATCTACACCATCAATCTGAACTTACCCACGTATTTACCCCATAAACATATCCATAGTTCTCATTTCAAATATCCTTTTCTCAATGTAAACATTACCAAGTTCAATTCAAAATGTATAGTACTCACTTAAATGAGTATGTGGTGCAACAATTATCAATGTCTTGTAACATATCTCCATTGTCAAATATCTCAACGATAATACTACAACAATCACATTTCCCATCTTCCCTTCTTCAATGTTATTTATCACAAAATAATTACTTGTGCAATTTAAATTCATGAACGAGTGGTAACATTTCCCCACTTTGTACAATTCTCAACGATTTGGTTATTTCAAGACTACATACCATGTTTTGAATATAAACTTCCAAAATCACAACTTTCATATTTCAAGAAGCTTAACAATTTAGTCATCTCATAACTGCACATGTTAATGCATTTAACAAAAATTTTAAAACAATTTCCCAATCCTCATATACCAAAAAAAAAATTGTCATTTTTGCAAACAATAATATGAAATTCTCGTTCATTAATTCTTTTGAAACAAGAAATCCCATGGGTTCTCTATATTTTTCCAAAACCCCCAAATTTCTAGGGTTCTTCATCAAAACCAAAACAGCTCCTCATTTCCTTGGTGAAATCTCACCAAAACCACTTTCCTTAAATTAATGAAAATTAAACCTGAAGGATTTAATTAAAAGGGTTGAGATTTAAACCCACATTTGAAAATCATGACATTCTTGAGCCAAAAATCAAAGCTTTCTTAATCTCATTCAAGAAGAACCCAAAATCAACATCTAACTTTGAAAAAACATATATATAACTCAAACAAGACCCTACCTCAAGCTTATAAGAGAAGACGAGCAAAACCAGGTTGAAACTCCAAAGATGCCGAAACCAACTTCTACTTGAATCAAAACGAAGCTCTTGACAAGCTCTACAATTAATCTCAAAGGAGCAATGCAATGAGATGCTTCCAAGAGAGTAGATCTAAAGATCTTTGAGCAAAAAATTATCTTGGAGAGGATGGAAGAGTCTCGCGACTTGAAGAAGGAAAAAGAGGGGAAAAAGTAAAGAAAAGGTTAAGTGAGGGACCTATTTACAGTACTAGGTCAACAAGAAATAAAGTCCCAAAGTCAACCCAAAAGACCACGTCGAATTCCCAAAAAAGTAAGGCCCAAACCAGACTGAAATCTGGAAAAAAGTCACTGGTGTCGACCCTTGCAACACAGGTGTCGACCCTTATGAAGAAAAGCTAGAACGCTTATGTTTGTCAGGAACATAGGTGTCGACCCTTCCAAATCTGGTGTCGACCCCAAATTTCAGCAAGCAAATTCTGGACAAGGGTCGACCCTTCCCAGACTGGTGTCGACCCTTGTGGCCAACAACAAAAGGAAGGTGTCGACACCACCAAGACCTGTGTCGACCCCAGAACAAGATTTTTTTTAAGTTTCCAAACAACTTTTCAACGCAAACAAGCGTGAATGAGCAATCTCATCAAGTTTAAATTGATTTCTAGTCCTTCCAAACTAAGATACAACAACACTAAAAATTCTCAAAATAAAATAAAGGATCCAAATGCACTTCCCAAAGCTTTGAAGGACACAAGTGCTACACATGAATAGATTCAAATGTTCGAAAAGGGTAGCAGAAAGCAACATAATTTTTCTCCAATTTCCGCACGTGCCGAAGTCCCTTACCGCATGTGCGGAGAGGTGCCGCACGTGCGGCCCTACATGTGCTTTTATTTGAGATTGCCCAACTTGCTTCCCCTGTTCCCCACACGTGTAGCTGTGTCCCGCACGTGCGTTTCTAGGCCTTGTTTGTGCAGTCGGAAAATCCAACAAACTCAAGAAAAATCCAACAAACTCAAGCTTTCCAAATGTATTTCTAAGGTACAATTTAAGCAATTTCACTTCAAAAACAAGATATACAACCATGATAAGCATGAAACTCAAGCTTAATATGATCATAACCTACTTTAGTTAGACATATACAACTCTAATTTCCATATTTCCTTCACTTCTTTCATCTTTTCAAAATATACATGTTTGTATATGTTTATATGAGTTCACAACAAACAAAGCTTCAAGATTAGATACAATTTCTCACAATCAAACTCAAATCACACTAAAAATGAGGAAATCAACTCTTAAATCAAACAAATGTGAGGAAGCTATATTCGTTTCATAATATTTGTTCAAGTGAGATCATCATTCCATAACCCTAACTTATATAAGTGGAAAAACTTCATTTAATACAATGAAGGCTTAAAACCTTTCAAAACCATATTGAATTAAACAATTATACCTTCAATCAAAATCATAATTTCAAAGCAAAACCAAAATTCCATTTACAAGCTCAAAGACTTGAAGTCAAGCACAAAATCAAAAGCTATGCATGTGATGAGTTCTAATTTCAAAATCCCTGGAGGAAGTCCCTTGAAATCTTTAAGAATCTTAGAAATCATGCAAGAAAACAAGTTGTAAACATGAATCTCGTGAAATCATGCTATGCTCTTGCCTTATATGACAAAATACATGTAAAAGCTTCCATAAAATCCATAAAGCCAACTCTTAAGTCATGATCTTCAAGGTTTGAGACGTAAAATATTAGCTAGAGTCTTCATAAACACTTAATCTTGCATAGTCTCTACAAATCCAAGCCAAATCTTCAGTTTCTCTACACTTTCCCTCTTCTCTAAGAGCTCTCTCTCTCTCTCTCTCTCTCTCTAGCACTCTCTCTTTCTCTCCACGTTTTTGTCTCTTCAAAGGACTAAAGATGAGCTCAAATATATATATATATATATATATAACATGTCATATATATCTAGCTAGGCCAACCAAACATAACTTAACGAATCAGACAAAATTAATTTTTAATTAAACTGCCCAAATGGCTCTAAAATTTCCCATTAGCATATTCGTGTACTCAATTTTTATTTCTAAACCCATTAAAGTCGTCAATTTTAGCTTACTTAAGGGTGTATGGCTTAAACAACTCTAATTAATTCATTACGAATCAAATTTTTACAAAACTCCATATTATATTCTAAAAATCATGCTAATCATAACTGTAAAGTCAATTTCGGTTTATCGCACCTCTAAGGCTTTTAATTTGCAGTCCAAAAGTCTTAATTTCAATAGATTTTCTTATAACCGACAAAACGCATAAGCACATAATTCACACATTTAAACATGGAACTTCACATCAAACATATAATCACACAGAGAATGAAGGAATTAGAGTATAAGTAGCATATGAAGGTCGAGTCATTACACTCTTCCCCACTTTAGGAAGTTTGGTCCCTCAAACTTGTCTTAGTCTCATAGTTTTAATTCACACATTTAAACAGGGAACTTCACATCAAACATATAATCAGACAGAGAATGAAGGAATTAGAGTATAAGTAGCATATGAGAGTCGAGTTATTACACTCTTCCCCACTTTAGGAAGTTTGGTTCCTCAAACTTTTCTTGGTCTCATAGCTTTACCCAGTCAAATAAAAGTGCTAGCAAATCAAAGCAAACAACCTTTTGCCCTGTTATTCGCAACCAAAGTAAATTCCATTCCAACAGTCTTGATTCGCTTAAGCCTATAGTCAATAGTTTCACTGTTACGTATGTTATACAATTTCCATTTGGAACATCCCAAGCAGTCATGAGCTTCGTAATCTAGGCAATAGAAACGAATATGATAATCGTCATTCTGAGCAAAAGTCTATCCGTCCAAGAAGAAAAGTAGAAATCAGATCCAGATTATACTGGATTTAGCAACGTAAGCCGAGCTATAAGTAGTCATAACGGTACATGTGCTTTCCTAGGGTAAGTATAAATATACTCCCTTAAAGGCATGTCCTTCTGTTAACTCATAACTCAATTCCTATCCCTTTTTGTCATTTCAATTTTCTTACGTTCAGATAGTTCTTCCCGTTCTACTGTAATTCTCATTGATCCATCACGATATTTCACTGAAGTCTTAGTTCCAGATGCACATGACATCCCCATAACATAGTCTATTTAGTTAGTTCATTCACACGCAATTCAAAATGAGTGAGTCGGTACATTTCCCATGGGTGGCACACAAGTAAATGATTCATCTAGGTGGCGCAATTCATCTTTTAAGACATACATGCTTTGTGATGACAAAAAAAGTAATAATTTCTCAAATTTATGAAGTTCATCACGTTTTCACAAAGTATTCAAAATATAAAATCCGGTTCTTTGGTTCACAAAATCATATAAGCTATTATAACATTTCAAAGTCATATTTCATAGTGCTAGACTAGGATAGTAAACAAATTCCCAAACCGTTCTTAATAGTCTATCGAATCTCATAAAGTAGTGTGTGTATATAGCGATTCCGGTTTGACCCGTCACTTGTTGTATTCCGGACTCTGGTTTGTATGGTTTTGAATGGCAATTCATCTCATGTTTCCCTAGTCTCCCCTCTATTTTGGTTATTGAATTGTAGTTGTGTGTTTGGAACAGGTTGGTTGCTTGTTTTTTCAAACCTTTGTTGCCCAGATATTTGCTTCTCCACTTGAGCGGCCATTCTTGCGCTCGAGTGGGCTTTACAAACTCTCAATACTTTGCAGGTCTGCAAAATTATTAGGAGAGTGATTTCTATGCTCGAGCAGGTGGGCGCTCGAGCGGCCTTTCCTATGCTCGAGCATTGCTTTGTTGTCTACAAAACTTCTGGATGTGTGTTTTCTACGCTCGAACGGTGAGCGTTCGTTGTGTCTTGGTGCTCGAGCGGCCTTTATTGCGCTCGAGCGGAACAACTTTTTTGTGTCTAACATTCGAGCGTCAACTCTTCCACTCAAGCGGACTGTGCATATATCAGATCGCGAATGTAACATTTTATATCACTTTTTCATTCTTTTCTCTCTCTAAAACTTTCCAAAAACCTAGATCTTGACTCTCTCTCTCTCTCTAAATTTTGGCCTAGATCCTTTGAGTTCTTTGCCCTAGTGTCTTTGAGAAAAAGTTAGAGCATTCCAAGAGCTTCATTTTGATCCGATTGGAACGTGATCTCAGCGTTGTTGAGGATTCTACTTTTCTTTGCTTGGTCTTTTCTTCTCAAGGTAGGGATTTTCTACACTTTAATATGGTTTTTAACTTAGTTATTTGTCGTTGTGTAACAATGGTGTGATTTGGGGGTAATATGAACTAACCTAGGGTTCGGGTGTAAAATGGAAAGAGGGGTTTTTGGTGAATGAGAAGAAAATGATTATGGGATTTAAAAATGATGTTGTATGATGTCAAAATTGTTGATTTTGAGACTTGGTTGAGACTTGGCAAGAGAAGGGGTTTGCCCTAAAATGATTGTGATATTTATTTTGTATAAATCAATGAAATGGGTGTTGTGAATATGAAATTTGGTGAGCATTGAAATGTATGGTAAAACTGAGTAGATGATACGTCTCATCTTTAGAAATTTTGAATAATTTATCTTTCTTGAGATTAAATATCTGTTTAGAAATAACTGTTTTGGGCTATCGGTAAAGGATAGCTTTGATTGTTGTAGAAATTGCTTGAGGATTAACTGAATTAAAACTAATCCATGGATGGTTATCATTGAATATAATCATGTTCTGAATACATTGTATATGTATGATTGTTTGAGAGGATAAAGGGGATGTACTCCATGTATGACTATGTGTTTAAATACATTGTATATGTGTGATTGTTTGGGAGGAGAAAGGGAATGTACTCCATTGTTTAGGAAAAGAAAGGGGATGGACTCCATTATAATTAAGTTGACCGGAGTGTCCTGGGTGAAAGTCTCGAAATTTATACATGGGTGCCAATCCCGCGGACAAAATTTCTGTAAAATGGCAAATTGAAGTGTTTGTGTGTTAATGATGTGATTGTAGAACCATTGAGTTGTAGTCTCATTTGGGTTATTGAGAAATAATGAAATTGGCTCATGTATTGAAATGAATTGAATGGAAATGGATTACGATTTGGATTTGGTACCTTATGACTATATAAAATGTGAATGTTTTGTCACAGGCATTGTTTATGCATATTGTACTTATACCTTTGTTAAATCTCACATATTGTGTTAGATTATTCCTACTGGACTGTAGCTCACCCTATTTGGGAACAACATTTTCACGTAATGATGGCATGCCTCCACCAAGGAAATAGCATTAGAGGGATTTTGGGAAGCAAGAGCTTCTTTGTCTTGTTTCACTTTTTGTATAGCCTAGGGCTTAAATTGTATGAGCTAGTCTCATTTTTGTTGTAACCAAGCCAAGGCTTGGAAAGTTGTAAGCCTATAGGGCATTTATTTATGTTGAACTCTCATGTACTATTAACTCTATAAAATGAAAGAACTTTACACTCTGATTAATGTGGTTATTTATATATATTTCAGTTGAATCTATGGTTATGTTTTGGGGGCGTTACAGTGTATGCATTCTTTCATTCCGTATAAAAAAGTGATAGAAAGCAAATTCATAATCAACATCATTAGCCCCTTACCAAATTTCAAGAGAAGTCAACACGCATAACTTCTTGTCACAACCATTCATACCGCGTTCCAATGTCCCGTTATTGCCCACATAATTCAAAGTGTCATACATAACAGTTCATATCAAAATGTCTATACACAACATAAAGAATTGACCCAATGAAGGAGCAAAATTATAAGTCCAAATATTTCCATAGCAAGGGCGATCTATCAATAAATTTCATTCAGAGCATCGCATATAAAATCTTATTCCAGCAAGAAATCGCAGGGGGACTCCACAATTAAAGTTCAATCAGTCTATGTAACAGCTGATAGTGAACACATTCATATTGTCACAGTTTCCCATAGACAATCATTAAGCAAACGTAGCGATACTCACTATATGATAACGAAGCAATTTCACCCCCATCTATTCAACAGATTTAATTCGATAATTTCTCAAGGTTCAAAAGTTTACCCGGAATTCCCAAGAATATTTCAAAGGCCAATGTCAATTCTTTCATGCTCCATACATTCACAAGTCTATTATTAGCTCTCTAGCCATGCTCAACCACAAAAGTTCATTCGTCATCCCATTTCTAACTACATAGTGAGTAGTCCACAGTACACAGTTCAGGTTCATAGTTCTAATAAGCCTCCGAGTTTAGTAAGCATGTTCCCAAGTTTTATCGAATCAAAGAGTGTTCAATTTTCATACTCACTGCCACATAACCATTTTGCACATAATCTACATCAATTGTTTCATTATTCTAGTTAAAACTCTCACTGTTCATTCGTTAGGAATAACTCTCACAATTCTCAAATTCATGTCCATGTTAAATCATAATCATATCACTAGGTATCATAGTAAATCGCCAAATACAGGGTGAGGACTAATCAACAAATTCTTCATATCCACATGGCCAAACATTTCCATAGTATAGGCAACTTGTCAATTAGTAGAGGGTTAAGAGTATGCGCTATGTAGGGTTCTATTTCATCAAGCCGAATACGATTTCACATTAGTAATATCAAAGTGTAAAACATAGATTCATGATTCAGTCATCGTATTAACAATTCATTTTATGCCAAACGTTATACGCGTTTTTCCAAAATCATTTTTTTTTTTTTTTGCACATACAATTCGCATATAAAGAAGATAGTACATGTGTCAGTCGTCTCAGCATTTTCTGGCACTAGGGTATAGACCCTTCCTCATCTCATATTCGCATAAATGATAAGATCAGAATCATAAATGTAGTTACATAACCTTTGTATTCATGTTGAAACAATAATCATACTCTACATGTATTTCACATAGTTCAGATTCAATATCAAAAGTAACATAACACAAGTGCATATAGCTTTAATTCTCATAGTTTCCATTCTCATTTCATTTCAAACATATTCACACAGTCCACATCATTTTGTCTTTCCATTTTCCGTCTTTAACAGAACATTAATAAGCATAGGCAAAACTCATATAGTTCTCAAATTGTTCAATTCATGTCAAATTTATTCTTTGTTCTTGATAGCACTTATAACCTTAGGCAAATAATTCTTTATGATTTAAATAGATTTCAATTCAGGTCAAATACATTCCTTTAAATTCACATGTGTTCATTTCATTTCATTTTTAGATATATTCACAAAAGTTCACATAATCGTGTTTATAACAATCCACACATGCCAATACAATGTATCCACAAGCCAATGCAATGTCCCTAAGTTTTTTTTAGGACACCCTACAACTCATATGGGCACGTGTGTGCGGGAGTAACTTGTGCTCTGATACCAACTGTCATGACCCTAACATGTCCCTATAAGTTTAGGTCAGGACCGATTTGTACATAGGCCTCAAAACAACATTAAATAATATAATTTATTCAATAATGGGGCCTAAAACAGAAGCAATTAAATAATAGAACATTTATTGAGCAGTGCCTATATGCCAAGATCATTACACAACTAAGTGTAGACAGAGAAGTCCACACACACAGTTCAAATAAATACAAATCCAACTCATGTGCATATACAAAGAGTAAAAGACTCCAACTTTGGGCTTAACAAAATAAGTCCTCAAAAGATGCTTGAAGCTGACCTAGGGCTAGCCTCCAAGCTAACCACCTACAAAATATGCATGAAAACGGAATGAGTCAGGCTCAGTGAATAATAATAATGTATGAAAACATATAAATGAGTATGAGTCCTGCAAGATATGTATGTAATACATGTATGTCCTTTTTATCAACACATTTTGAAACGGCCTCGGACCCAATAATAACAAAACAACCTCGAGCCCAATAATAACAAAATAGTCTCAGGCCCAATAACAACAGAACAACCTCGGGACCAATAATAATAGAATGGCCTCAGGCCAAATAATAATGGAACAGCCTTGGGCCTAATAATTACAGAGCAGCCTCAGGCCCAATTCATGTACCATTGTGATCCAATGTTCAATAATCTCCATTCAAGCATCAGTAGTATAAAACATGTTAAAGTACATAAACTTAAACATATCCACATAACATATCATTACACTACTATTATTCACAGTGATCCGGTCGTGCGATGGTCCCTTTCGGCGAGTGACCTACACATCACACACATAAATTGATAAGCAATGCATTCTTTTCTTAGCTTTTTGTCTTTCATCATTCTTCTGTTTCGTACACTTTCTATTTATTTTTAAGCATTTTGGAGGAATTTAATATACACGTGAACAAATTCAGAGGGTCGAAAAGGGTAGCAAAAAGCAACAAAAAATTTTCCCAATTTTCGCACATGCAAAAGTCCCTCACCGTACGTGCAGAGATGTGTGCTACACGTGCAGCCTAGCACGTGCTTTTATTTCAGATTGCCCAGCTTGAATCCCTTGTTTCCCGCACGTGCGCCTGTGTCCCACATGTACGGTTCTGGGCCCTGTTTGTGCAGTCCGAAAATCCAACAAACTCAAGCTTTCCAAATGTATTTCTAAGGTACAATTTAAGCAATTTCACTTCGAAAACATGATATACAACCATGATAAGCATGAAACTCAAGCTTAATATGATCATAACCTACTTTAGTTGGACATATACAACTCTAATTTCCATATTTCCTTCACTTCTTTCATCTTTTCATATTATACATATTTGCATATCTTTATATGAGTTCACAACATACACAGCTTCAAGATTAGATACAATTTCTCAAAATCAAACTCAAATCACACTAAAAATGAGGAAATCAACTCTTAAATCAAACAAATGTGAGGAAGCTATATTCATTTCATAATATTTGTTCGAGCAAGATCATCATTCCAAAACCCTAAGTGGAGAAACTTCATTTAATACAATTAAGGCCCAAAACCTTTCAAAACCATGTTGAATTAAACAATTATACCTTCAATCAAAATCATAATTTCAAAGAAAAACCAAATTCCATTTACAAGCTCAAAGACTTGAAGTCAAGCACAAAATCAAAAGCTATGCATGTGATGAGTTCTAATTTCAAAATCCATGGAGGAAGTCCCTTGAAATTGTAACGCCCTCAAAATAATAACAATAAACCCATCAGGTAAGACATGCATTTACATTTAAACTAACCGCATTCCTTTTATTCATTAGAATTCCAAGACATAAGTATTACATGTTAATCTCATAACAAAATGCCCTACGGGCTTACAGCTTTAACAAGGGTAAACCTGAGATCGCTATAGAAATCTTTTAGAATCTTAGAAATCATGTAAGAAAACAAGCTATAAACATGAATCTCATGAAATCATGCTATGCTCTTGCCTTATATGACAAAATACATGTAAAAGCTTCCATAAAATCCATAAAGCCAACTCTTAAGTCATGATCTTCAAGGTTTGAGACATAAAATCTTAGCTAGAGTCTTCATAAACACTAAATCTTGCATAGTCTTGACAAATCCAAGTCAAATCTTGAGTTTCTCTACACTTTCCCTCTTCTCTAAGAGCTCTCTCTCTCTCTCTCTCTCTCTCTAGCACTCTCTCTTTCTCTCCACGTTTTTGTCTCTTCAAAGGACTAAAGATGAGCTCAAATATATATACATATATATAACATGTCATATATATCTATTTAGGCCAACCAAACATAACTTAACGAATCAGACGAAATCAATTTTCAATTAAACTACCCAAATGGCTCTAAAATTTCCCATTAGCATATTCATGTACTCAATTTCGATTTATGAACCCATTAAAGTCGTCAATTTCAACTTACTTAAGGGTGTATGGCTTAAATAAATCTAATTAATTCATTACAAATCAAATTTTTACAAAACTCCATATTTTATTCTAAAAATCACGCTAATCATAACTGTAAAGTCAATTTCGGTTTATCGCACCTCTAAGGCTTTTAATTTGCAATCCAAAATTCGTAATTTCAATAGATTTTTTTATAACCGATAGATACAATCTCATAAGCACATAATTCACACATTTAAACATGGAACTTCACATCAAACATATAATCACACAGATAATGAGGGGATTAAAGTATAAGTAGCATATGAGAGAGTCGAGTTATTACATGAGTGATTTCAATATTCATATTTGTCTTTGAATTTTATTGTTCGTATATTTATTGAGATTTTTTCTCTCATTTTGAAAGCCTTTTTTTACTAATTATGTGTTGTATTTAATTTTTATTATTATCATTATAATTCATTAAGTTTTATTGTAATACTGTATATAAATAATAATAAATAGGGCAAATTATATTAGTAGTCCATTCATTTTTCCTTATGTGTCATTCTAGTCTCTGAGATTTCAATTAATTCGATTGTGATTCTTAATTTTAGATTTTACATCAATTTGATCCAATTGATAATGCCGATTAGGGTTTTTGGAAAAACAAAAATGGCCATTAGCTTAACTCATTAATTAAGTTGAACAAGTTTACAATTTTATCTATAAAAACATGACACATACAGCTTATGTGTAGATTTTTCATAAATATATATATATATATATTAAAAATTATAATCAATTAGACCAAATTAAGATAAAATCATAATTTATGCTCAAAATCAAATCAATTAAAATTATAAGAATAAAAATAACACAAAAACCAAAATATAAAAATTATGATGTAATTTATCCAAAAAAATAATAATAAACTGTTTTAAAAATACCAGACCAAGTCAGTAGCTGCTATTCTAGTTTTGGGTTGTGGCTCATCACCATGTTGAAATTCCAAGTTGTTGTTCCAAACCGATCATTTTCGGTACAAATATAAGTTCAATTCTTTTTTTGGTTCGTTTTTGGTGTAGGAAATTTCTCACATCGTTCCGAGTCAAGTCATTAAGGTGTCCTGTTATTCGTTCAAAACTAGAGATTATAACTTGGGAACTTATACCAACCCCTCAACACAAACTCCACTTAAATCAGGACTTGCGCAATGGGAAAGAATGGAACCCACACCAAGTGCAATATTAGTAGCAACTTGAGACTTCCTTCTTAACCAACTGCGCTGCGCCCAGGAATAAATTCAACTCTTTATTTGGTTATGTTTGAAAATGATGATAGTTATGACTTTATTGTTGTAACTTTTATTATTATCAAAGTGATTTGCAGTTACTTTTTAAGTGGAATTGATTACAATGTGGTTATGATTAGTAATTTAAATTCATTTTTTAACTTTAACGGCTAAAATTAGAAAAATTATTAGGTGCTCCAGAAAATTGTAAGTCTTATATTTTTTGCAATCATAACACTTTTGAAATATCATATGACCATACTTCCGGAACACTCAATAATTATTCCTAGAACTAGAGGTCCATAATATGCACTGTTTTATCAAATTTGTATAATAGAATTCATTTAATAATATCAAATCGTAAACTTTAATGTATGTCATAATCTTGAATTTCTGAGAAAAAAAGGAAATTAAAAAAAAACAATAGTTTAAATTTTATTTACTTAATCTTTCTCTCTTTTGTAAATGTAAGATTATTCAAACATACATACCCAATAATTTTAAAAATAAACTTTCCAAAGTTATATTGAAATTTTGAAAGAAGAATATTGCTATAGGTCTTAAAAGATTTATTAAAAAATTTTACATAAATGTGGGACTCACACCATGAGAGTTCCACAATCATATGAAACATTAGGTAAAAAGTTTAATAAATATTTCATTACTCATAAAAGAAAATAGCCAAATTATAAACAAAGTAATATTTAATCAGCTGAAGCATCCATACAAATGGATCCTTGGAATGTCAAATCGATAAATTAAAAAATATGAAAACAATTGAAAATTCCTAGATTTAAGGCACAAAATCATGAGAATAATTGTGTCTGAATTTTTGTTTAAAAAAACAGAAAAAGAAAAAAAATGGCATTAGCTAGGTAATAATTACATGATTAAATCAAATTTTTATTTAAAAAATAAATAGCCTATTCTCAAATCATATTAGATGTTAATTTTTTCAATAAAAGTTTGACTATGTAATTCCAGATGTTTGATCAATTTAAATATTTTTTTAATAGGAAAAGCTTCTACGTAGTTGGCCTATTGTGGGCCTTGATCTAGACCCATCTCGATAATTCAAACTGTTGAATGTATAGGGTCTGTCAAGTACATTATTTGCGGGAAAAAAAAATCAAGTTGATCAAACATCGATAGCCACTTGTTCAGACAACATCTGTGTCAAGTGACTATCGATATTCGATCAATATGATTTTTTTCAAGAATAATGTACTAGAAGAGCCCTACATATTGAATGATTTAAATCATTAAAATTAGCCCGAAGCAAGGCCCACTATAGGCCAACAATACCCTCCAGTTCGATTTGCAAACTAAGAAGAAGTCTCTTCTTTTTCTTTTCTTTTTTTGTATACAGATAATCTATACAATTAGTCTTAAAAGATGAACAGTTTAGATTATAAAAATAGTCTCACCATAGACCCACCATGGCCAAAGCAGCCAATTCTAGTACATTTTTTTAAAGTTGATCAAACATCGATAGCCACTTGTTCAGACAACATCTGTGTCAAGTGACTATCGATATTCGATCAATATGATTTTTTTCAAGAATAATGTACTAGAAGAGCCCTACATATTGAATGATTTAAATCATTAAAATTAGCCCGAAGCAAGGCCCACTATAGGCCAACAATACCCTCCAGTTCGATTTGCAAACTAAGAAGAAGTCGCTTCTTTTTCTTTTCTTTTTTTGTATATAGATAATCTATACAATTAGTCTTAAAAGATGAACAGTTTAGATTATAAAAATAGTCTCACCATAGACCCACCATGGCCAAAGCAGCCAATTCTAGTACATTTTTTTTAAAAAAAAATTATTTAGATTTGCAATTCTAGTTAATTTGTACATGAAAATCCTAAGTGATTCGTGATTAGATCAAGATGAAAATATTCCAATTCCCAATTATCCAAAGCACACAATCTAAATCATCAAGCACTTACGAAAGTGATTTAGATTGTTGTTTTCGAAATAAACAATAAACCGACACAAACGATTTTTACATGGAAAAAACCACAATTGAAGAACCTTCAATTGTAATAAAAAACCACGGGCGAAACGCCACTAATCAATCCACTATTGAAGAAAGAAAGATTACAAAGATAATTACAAATTACCCAACCCAGTCAATTTGCCTTCAAACCTTCTGTAACACTTTCACCACGCCTTCGTCTCGGAACTGATCAATCCTGAAGTTGAATCCACAACTTCACTTGTCGAATTAACGACTACATACAGAATCAAACACCTTTTGAAACTTTACGTTTGAATCTTCAGAATCCATCGAAGAATAACACTCTTGTATGTATACGAACAATCTCCTTGATATGTGCTTCTCAATTCATGAGTATAATACTCATTCAATTTTACCAAGGAAAACTCACAAAAAACTCTCCAAAAGAAAAACCTTAGAAAACCTCAAAGTAGATCTAAAAGAGTAATCCTAGTATTTGGAGAAAACCAAGTACTTACAGAAATCCGGATTTTGAAGCTCGCTCGAGCGAGGAGCTTATCTCGAGTGATTTCCATAAGTGCCTTCGCTCGAGCCACGAAACCTTCGCTCAAGTAAACAAGGAACACTTTCAGATTTTTATGCAGACGCAGTTCTTCGCTCGAGCCACCAATGCTTCGCTTGAGCGCACAATCAACTCTCTCAGGTTTTTGCCAGACGCAGTCCTTTGCTCAAGCGAGGACTTCGTCGCTCGAGCGAGCAACACAAAACAACACATTAAATTACAACTCAAACACACAAGTTTGTTCGCGGGTTTGACAAGACTTAGGGACCTAACAATCTCCCCCTTTGTCAATACCCGGACAAAACTGTCTAACACAATATCCTAAACAACTGCACTTAACTAAAACACTTACAACTGAAATATCTAGCTAAAACACATGAACTAGCTAAACCAATTATGAACCCAATCTTGATGGCAAACCAATCTGCACAAAAGAAAAACTTGGAGAAGATATGTCATGCAACATAATTACCATCAATACATCATATACCCAAAAACATAGATAATCCTACCTGCAAAAATATGAGTATCCCAAAACATCATATACATCACCAAAAAAAAAATATAAACCCTGCCTGCAAAAAACACATAAGTACCACAATATATCCAGATATCCCCCAAAAAATATAATACTCCCCTTTTTTGTCCGGGAGTGACCCAAAAACAACCATATACAATCCAAAATAAACCGTCCAAGAAAAACAGACAAACTGTCCAACAAGGAGTCAAGAATCTAAGACTCGGGAGATGGCTGTCACATCTAAAGAAGGGAAAGAATCTGTGTAAGCATAGAGCTCTGCTCCTCAAGGCAGCCATCAAAAGCATCGAGGCGTGTATCCAAAAGATCAAGGCGACGGGTAACTGACTCCTCAAAGTGTTGTAGCTAACCACGGAAGGAGCAAGGCCGCAGCTTAGGAAGATCATGGGCACCGGCTGGACCGGCATGGGCAACATCAAGCTCCTCCTCCTCGGCGAGGGGATCATCACCTGCACCACCCATACCCGAACTCCCAACCTCTGACACACTCCCCCTCACATGGGCCTAACTCTAGGAAACGGTGAGCTTTGTGATGGGTTTTATAGGATGTGCAAACTCATCGTCATCAAAAATAGGAATATCAAGAGAAGTGAGAAAGCGAGTAATCAAACACCCGTAAGGAAGCCCCAAAGACTTTCGACCCTCAAAAACCCCAATCATTTTTGACACAATCATCTCTGGAAGATCAATGGGAAGTCTGTGATGTATACAAAACAACACATATCCTTGGTCCTGTAACGCCCTCAAAAATAAACCCATTACAAGTATATCATCAACATGCTTTATTTAAAGAAAACATTTTATTAATTCATTCATCAGAGTATTACTAAATAAAAGCATTACATGTAACATCGAATAGAATGCCCTACAGGCTTACATCTTTCCAAGCCAACACTTGGATACAAAAATATGAATTCTAACTCAATACAAGAAAAGCCCTAGGCTTGAATGTTTACATGTACTAACAACCAAAAACAAACAACTAAAAAAAAATAGACTTCAGAATCCAAGTCCTTCAAAGCTAAGTCCTTGGAGGTAGCTTATCACCTGAACCTGAAAATGATGTTCCCATAAAGGGTGAGCCACAGCCCAGCAGAAATATACTAAACCACATATAAGAAAATGAATAAAGCAATAGTATTTGACAGATGGTTAACCAAGATAATCAACCACTTCATTTTACAGTCTCATGACACTATTGTCTAAAATACAATTTACTTTCCAATTTTATCAACATGGCTCAGAACCTGGCCAAACTTACAACAGTGAATTACATATACCATATTCACATCCTTCCAATATCAACAAACAAATGAGACTCAAGCTCAAATAAATCAAAACACTTCATACTTCCAGATTGATACACATTTTAGTGCTGTATCAATAAAACACTTCTATATAAATAAGCACACATAAAAGTGATGCTAATGGAGTCCATCCCCTATCTCCTCCCAAACAAAATCCGGTTTAGAGGTCCATCCCCTAACTTCCCCTAAACCGTGGAGTACATCCCCTATCTCCTCCCAAACAAAATCCGGTTTAGAGGTCCATCCCCTAACTTCCCCTAAACCGTGGAGTACATCCCCTATCTCCTCCCAAACAAAATCCGGTTTAGAGGTCCATCCCCTAACTTCCCCTAAACCGTGGAGTACATCCCCTATCTCCTCCCAAACAAAATCCGGTTTAGAGGTCCATCCCCTATCTTCCCCTAAACCGTGGAGTACACCCCCTATCTCCTCCCACACAAAACAATATAAATGCAAATGCACATGCAATGCTCAATCAATACACGTATTTTCTGTATCAGTGCATTATTCAAAATTAACGACTTAACCAATGTGATTAGTTTCAGTTATTCCTAATCCACATGCAATGTCTACAACAATCACGACTATCCTCCACCGATAGCCCAAAACAGTTATTTCTAAACAGGAAATAAATGTATCAACTAACATAATTCCAACATTCTCATAGGTGAGTGATTAAACTAACCAACTACACCATTTAATCAATAAATTCATTAATTCCATGAATTCAACTAAATTCCCCAATTTTCCCTGAATTGATTATATAAATTAATTTATTACAACAACTAGGGTTTTCCCGAAAATTACCAAAGTAACCCAACACATCAAAATACCAAAACTTAGAGCAAAACCTATAAAATGGAGTAGGAAATCCCTACCTCAAAGAAAACAACCCAAAAAGGTGAAGAAAGAGATGAATGCCCAAAATACCAAAGTGCTCCAAATCGTCAAATGCTCAGATTAAATGGTAGCCCTTGCCTCACTCTATCTTTTATATGAAGAATCTAGGGTAGAAACACACCCTAAGTAGATCAAATCTAAGAGAGAAGGTGAGCAGGGTGAGAGAGAAGTCGGACCTTAGGGTTTGGAACCTAAAAAGATGATGAAAACTGATTAAAAACCCGCTGCTGTCTAATTAAACTGGACAGGCTCGCTCGAGCGAAGACTTGGTCGCTCAAGCGACCAGACACAGAGAAGCTACGCTCGAGCCAAGGAACAACAACAACAATTATACAATGACAGAGTCTACGGAACCTAAGTCCGGATACAATAATCAAATGGGAAAAGACCGGGGTCGCTATAGGTCTTGGGAAATATGCGAGGAATGGGTGGTAACATGCAAATTCGCACAGACAATGATATTCATAAGACGGAATCTAGGAAGCAACTCATTCTGCTGGATGAGTGCCCCAGCAACCCAAGTCCGGTCAACACCACATAACTCTGACGCAACACGATCAAAATCCACACTGGACTGAGTAAGAAATGGAAAATGAAAATCATCAACTTCAGGAAGACCAAGAAAAACCCTAAACACATCCCCAGTGATAACAATAGACTTCTGTTGAACCCAAGTGGTAAAGGTTGCCGGGATTTCTTTCCGAATGGAATGGATATTACAATAAAATTCCCGTATCAAACTCAAGTTTTGTGGACCTGAAAAATGTAGCACCTGATCACCGCCTAGTAAATCGAATAATGACCGAATGGTAAGAACCTCAAAGGCACTAGGTAGGACATTGCGCTCTAAATGGACTTTACGATGGGCAAACGACTCCCTAAACAACTTAGATTTTTCTTTAGACTCCAATTTTGCAGTGTTGAAGGAAGGACAAGAAACTGTAGTTTTACAACGCTTAGAGGACTCAGCCATTACTAACCAAAACACAGAGGTAGGACACAAACAGTCAACCAACAACAAGACACCCAAATCCCCAAATCCAAATCAAGGAGCACAATGAGAACAAGATGAACCCAATACCCAAAACAAAGAAAGCAGAGAATGACATTAGTCCAACAAGCAGAAATGTATAGCAGTATAGACAAAGACCACAATTTGAACAGTAAAAAAAGAAACACTAAAGAAAACAAATTCAATAACCCACAAAAATTAGGAGATCGTCCATACATTAGATAGTAAAATGTGAAACACTAAGGCAAACAGATTAATCCCCAATTAAATCCCTTAACAAAATCCTGAATTAAACAACATGAGTCCACAACCATAGTAGAGAAAGTACATGAATAAACAGATGAAGCAGAAAGTAACAGGAAACCAAAGGACTAAGACCACAATTTAAATACCAAGCACGCATTAAACAATTTACACAACCCGCAAAAATTAAACCCCCAAATGTGAAACCCTAGTAAAATCCAAGGCTCAAATGCAAAAACATTAACCCTAGAAGTATGAGACAAAGCCGAGAACAAGATGAACTAACCCAAAAGCAACAATGTTGAACCCTAGATGACAACAGAGCATAGTCACAATCATAAGACAAATGAAGAAAAAAAAATAAAAATTAGCAAATGCGAAGAATGCAGATGAAGAACAAAAAAAAAATGCCCCAAAAGCAAATAATGAAGCCTCAGACAAGCCCAGCAATGGAGAAAAAAAACTAGGGGAGAGAGAGAAAACACGAAGAGGTGGGAAAAAATGAAATGAAGAGACACAGTTTCAAAATTTGAACCACGACAGGTCGCTCGAGCGAATACTTTGTCGCTCGAGCGAAGACACCTATGCACAAGGGTTCGCTCGAGCCAAGAAGTTGTTGCTTGAGCCAAAAACACACACTCTCAGGGCTAACAAGGAAGCAGAAGCACGCTCGAGCAAGGATTCCTTCGCTCGAGCCAAGAAAAAAAAAAACAAAACCTTTTCTTTTTTCTTTTTTTTCTTTTTTTAACAAAACAAAACAATATGCTCAGAATCATGAAGTGAAACCTGGAACACAAGTAGATGATCAAATTGGGCCAAAAATGACACTAAGATGAAATAATCCGCATATCATGAATCCTGTAAACCTTGCAATTTTTTAAAACAAAAAATCATGAGCAAAGCAGATAAAATATAATCAGTGATCATAAGCTACATGAGAATGTACAACTCAAAATCCAACATGAAATCTCACAAAATAAAGTGTGTGTGCAATCCATGAGAGTCCATTGAGCTAGAGCTAATCCTCGTAGTGATCGGATGGCTGGACCTCCACCAAGAGTAACTTAACAACTCAGAGAAAAATCAAACCTCTAGGAATCACGGGGTATTTGTTGAGTGAAAGCGAAGGCTCCCCCTCAATCAATTATCTCCTTTTTTTTTCCATATTTTTTTCAAACTTTTTCTTTATTGTGGGCACTCGCTGGTGGCATTCACACTCAAGAGTATGGAAACCAAACTAGAGAAGAATGAAATTTATAATGATGGCCTGGTTGGTGCCTCTGAGGTAGCCTTTTCCTAATGCCCGGGCTTCAAGGAACTGAGGGAGAAACCGTGGAAGTGAAAACAGATGGTGGATGGTTAAGAGACTAAACATCACCCATGATATGCTAGTATCGGTCAATTCCACTGTTACAGTACAAGAAACACTGTTAGTGGTCCATAGAGAACTTTGATCACTTGTGCGGAAACCCCTGCAACAATTTATCTCAAGGATGTGTACAAAATGAGATCATGAGGTTTAATGAGCATGGGCATTCAAAATGAGCTATGAACAATGAACAATGAGATCTTGTAAGCAACATGAGTAGTGTGCAAATAAAGATGTATGCAAGTAAAACAGAAATCAACGACCATCAGATTATAGCATCCAAGCACACATAAATCCAAACACTCACACCTACTCAAGGAACAAGTAACACTCTAGTGAACGAGCATGACACCCAAGGTCTTTCTAAGGAACTCAAACCGAAGAAGATCAAGGGGTTTTGTAAAAATATCAACTTTTTGATACTCAGTGGAAACATGCTCAAGAACAACAAGGCCCTCTTCCACTAACTCTCAAATAAAATGATGACGAATGTCAATATGTTTGGTACGAGAGTGTTGAACAGGATTTTTTGAAATGTTTATGGCACTTGTGTTGTCACAAAAAAGTATGAGAGTTTTCTGTTCTATTCCATAATCATGAAGTATTTGCTTCATCCACAGCATTTGTGCACAACAACTCCCTGCAGCAATGTACTCAGCCTCAGCAGTCGAAAGGGAGATGGCATTTTGCTTTTTACTATGCCAAGAAACCAGATTATTCCCAAGGTAAAAACACCCCCCGGATGTACTTTTCCTATCATCAGCACACCCTGCCCAGTCGGCATCAGAAAAACCAGTAATTTCAGCTATAGTATCAGTAGAAAACAAAACCCCATACCCCAATGTCCCATTAACATATTTGATGATGCATTTGACCGCAAAAAGGTGAGACTCTTTAGGACTGGCTTGGTAATGGGCACAAACACCGACACTGAAAGAAATATCAGGACGACTAGCTATGAGATATAGAAGACTCCCTATCATACTCCTATAAAGGGTAGGATCTACATCAATTCCGGAGGAGTCTTTGGAGAGGTGAAGACTGGTGCTCATGGGAGTACGTGCATGTTTGGCAGACTCAAGACCAAACTTGGACACAAGATTTTAGGCATACTTAGACTAAGAAACAAACATACCAGAAGGAGACTATTTAATTTGAAGACCCAAAAAATAAGACAACTCTCCCATCATGCTCATCTCAAACTCATGTGTCATGCAATCCGAAAAATATTTCACAAGATGTTCAGTAGTGGATCCAAACACAATATCATCAACATAAATCTGAACAATAAGAATATGAGACTTAGTATGTTTCACAAATAAGGTCTTATCCACACTACCCCTTTGAAAATCATTATCAAGAAGAAATGTAGTAAGTTTATCATACCAAGCCCGAGGGGCTTGTTTCAACCCATACAAAGCCTTGTCTAACTTGTAGACATGATTTGGACATTTAGGGTCCTCAAACCCTTTTGGTTGCTTAACATATGCCTCTTGTTTCAAGTACCCATTCAGGAAGGCACTTTTCACATCCATTTGAAACAATTTAAAGCCAAGAAAACATGCAACACCAAGCAAAATATGAATAGATTAGAGACGTGCAACTGGGGTAAACGTCTCATCATAGTCAACACCCTCTACTTGTGTGTAGCCTTGAGCAACCAACCTGGCTTTATTCCTAACAACAGTACCATTCTCAACAGATTTATTTTTAAAGATCCACTTGGTCCCTATCACATTCATGTCTCTAGGTCTGGGAACTAGAGTCCAAACATTGTTACGTTCAAATTGACCTAATTCTTCATGCATAGCATTGACCCAACCATCATCAAGCAAGGCCTCTTTAAAATTCTTAGGTTCAATTAACAAAACATAACACATATGTGATACCTCATCCCGAATCTGTCTTCGGGTTTTCATTCGATTCGATACACTTCCAATCACCTGTTATGCTGGATGATTCAATTTCACCCTTGCTGATGGTTTGAACTCAGGACTTGTGGTGACAGAAGCAACATGAGTGATGTCCCTTTGAGCACTCTTTGGACTTGAACTTACCTGTGAGGATGGTGCTGTAACAATTTCTTGTGATTGGACCTCACCTTCTCTTTGACTTTGTGGTTCAGTATCAAAGATTGGAGACTCACCATTGTCATCCTCATTTGTTGTTGGAGTAGGTGAACCTGTGTCATCTATAACCACATTGATAGATTCCATTAAAGAAGAAGTTCGTAGGTTATAGACTCGAAAAGCCCTACTAGTGGTTGAATACCCTAGAAAAATACCTTCATCACTTCAGGAGTCAAATTTGCCCAAAGGCTCTCTATCTTTGAAGATGTAACACTTACTCCCAAAGGTTTTGAAGTATTTTACATTAGGTTTCAATCCCTTCCACAATTCATATGGAGTTTGTAAAGTGCCAAGCCTTAAATACACGCGATTTATGACATAAACAGCAGTATTTAGGACTTCAGCCCAAAACTTTAGAGGAAGACTCTTACTAAGGAACATGACCCTAGCCATTTCTTGAACAACTTTATTCTTCCTCTCAACCACTCCATTTTGTTGTGGAGTAACGGGTGCAGAAAAATCATGCTTAATTCCATGCATATCACAAAAATCCGAAAACGAACTATTTTCAAATTCACGACCATGATCAGTTCGGATTCTTATGATACACCCAATGGAAACACCCTGTTCATTTTGGATTTTAAGGACTAAAGCCTGGAAAGCATCAAACGTATCAGATTTTTCCCTTAAAAAATTTACCCATGAAAATCGAGTAAAATCATCAACAGTCAAAAAAATATATCTTTTACCTCCAATACTTTCAATGTGAGTAGGACCCATTAAATCCATGTGAACCAATTCAAGAGGACGTTTGGTTGTAAAGTTGTTCACCTTTTTATGAGAAGCACGGGTTTGCTTTCCAAGTTGACATGGTCCACACACATGGCTCAAATTCTTACCCAGTTTAGGTACTCCTCTCACAAGTTCTTTGTTGGCTATCTTAGTTAGGTCTTTGAAATTCATGTGACCTAATCTTTGATGCCACAAGTCAATGTTACTTATGATGGCAGAGTGACAAGTGAGATCATTAGTAGTAACAATCCCATAGCAGTTATCAGATGTGCGAACCCCATGTAAGACAATATTTCTCTTTTTATCCAAAATTTCACATTTATTTTTTGAAAACAATACTTCGTGATGGGAATCACACATTTGACTAATGCTCAAAAGATTTGCTTTAAGACCATCAACAAGTAGAGCATTATCCAGCTTGGAAAGACCATCAACACTTATAGAGCCTTTACCAATGACTCTAGAAGTGCCGCCATCTCCAAAGGTAACAATTCCTCCTTCATATTTTTCAAGGGAGGTGAAGTAGGATTTGTTACCGGACATATGACGAGAGCACCCACTATCAAGATACCACATGTGTGAGTCACGTGCTTTTAGAGCAGTGTAAACAACTAAACAAGTCAAATCATCTTTTCTCACCCAAATCTTTTTAGTCTTAACAAAATCAGGACATGAAAATCATTGTCAAGAAGAAATGTAGTAAGTCTATCATACCAAGCTCGAGGGGCTTGTTTCAATCCATACAAAGGTAAATGTCTTGGCGTTGTGAACACCCTCATGAATCTTGGTATTCCGCCTAGACATGTAAGGTTGTCTCCTAACCCAAAAAGTATTCGAATTTCTACCCTTTTGAGACACCTTACCAAACAATTCAAAGCAATAAGGACAAATGTGGCCATAGGTCTACCTTCAACTTTCCCTTTGCTTGAGTCTTCAGGTTATGTGAGGTAGAGGCCTGTCCCTTGTGAGCTGTCGCACCATAGCCTAGCCCACTTTTGTCACAACCCATTTGTTGAGACTCGAGGATGTCTTCTAGAGATTTAGAACCTTTGTTCCACATGGCAATTGTTGCTCTAGCAATATAGAGTTCTTCATCTTTCTAACAGACTATCTCTTCCAATGCAGCTTGTGACAGCTCAAAGCTTTCAAGCTTTTCTTCATATGTGGAATACACTTTCAGAAGTTCATTCCTTTCAGTTTCACAAGATAGAAGTTTTCCATATAAGTCTTGCATGTCACTTGAGATCTTGATGACATTCTGTTTTGTTGCTACAAGTTCTCCTTTTAGCCTGACATTCTCACTCTCACATGTTTTGAGCTTGAGAGAGAGTTTGTCATTGATTTTGGACAAATTCAGAGATTCCTCGTACAGCTTTTCGTAAGCTTGTTGTAGTTCATCGCCGTTGATCTCATCATTGTCTTCAGATGCTTCATCATCCTCTTTTTGCTCGTCATTCTCCTTGACCTCATTCAATCTAGCAACTAAGACAGGGAAGTCGCTGGATGGTGGAGAAGGTGAATCTCCTCTTTAATGGAATTGGCTCAGAATTTCCTATGCATCTTTAGCCTTTGTGCAGTGAACAACTCGTTGTTGTTCTTCATCAGAAATTGCTCCACGAATAGTAATCAAGGCTCTCTAATTGCTCGGATTGTCTGCACTTTCTGTATCTTTTTCAATGGCTTGCCAACCTTCTGGGTCAAAAGCTCTCAGAAAAGCTCTCATTCTGATCTTCTAATACAGGTAGTTACTCCCATCAAAGGTGGGAGCATGATGTAGGTTCTGACCACGAGCTAATTCTGATGGCTTTGGAAGAGGTTGAGCGAGAGAGGACCAAAATGCCATGAAAGCACTATCCCCGTCTTCACTGGATTCATGTTCTTCAGGTTCTTGCTCCGACCCGCTTTCATCATCCCAAGTCACAGTGTAGACTTTCTTTCGGTTCTTTTTCGAAGGGCATTCAAGGGCACTATGACCAAACCCTTGACATTCATAGCACTTGACCCCTTGCCCCTTTATAATCTTCTTTTCAGTTTTTAGAGCAAATTTTGGTGGAAAAGTTTTGGGTTTTTCATTTCTTTTATCTTTTGAACTAGGGTCTCTGAAATTAGGCTTCTTTTTCTTCAAATTTTTTTTAACCTGTTTAGTAAGCATAGCCATCATCTCAGACTCTAAATCAAATTCAGTCTCCGGAGTTTTTGCAGTCTCATGAGCACTAGTGAAAGCCACACTATCTTTTTGTTTTTTCTTTGAAATCTGGTGGGCTTCATAAGTCTACAAGTTTCCAACCAATTGATCAAGCTTGAGGGTATCAACATTCTGAGCCTCCTCAATGGCTGTCACTTTTGATTGGAACCTCTCGGGTAAGGACCTCAAAATTTTTCCAACAACTTTAGCTTCTGGGATTTTTTCACCAAGTGTGAAATAGGAATTCACGATATCACTAAGTTTTGCATAGAAATCATCAAACGTCTCATCATCGCGCATAAAAAGGGTATCAAAGGCGGAGGTGAGACGTTGAAGTTTTGACCTTTTGACAGAAGTAGTACCTTCGTAAATCATTTCAAGAATGTCCCAAGCCTCTTTTGCTACCTCACACGTGCAGATACGACGAAACTCTTCAGGTGTGACGGAGCAAAAGAGGGAATTGAGAGCCTTACTGTTCCAACTCAAGTTTTGGTAATCAGTTGTGTCCCATTTATCAAGGGATTTAGGAATATCAATACCATCTATGGTGACAATAGGTTCACTCCACCCATAGATCACGCAGTGCCAAACTTTCTCATTGATGGATTTTAAAATGCTCTCATACAAGCTTTCCAATAAGAATAGTTTGTACCATCGAGTAAAGGAGGTCTATGAGTAGAGTTACCTTCACGAATAGAATCCATAATACTAGTCACACAAAATCACACTCCTATAGTTTTGATAAAAACAAAGAGTGACCCGCTCTGATACCAATTGAAAATCCTAAGTGATTCGTGATTAGATCAAGATGAAAATATTCCAATTCCCAATTATCCAAAACACACAATCTAAATCATCAAGCACTTACGAAAGTGATTTAGATTGTTGTTTTCGAAATAAACAATAAACCGACACAAATGATTTTTACATGAAAAAAATCACAATTGAAGAACCTTCGATTGTAATAAAAAATCACGGGCGAAACGCCACTAATCAATCCACTACTGAAGAAAGAAAGATTACAAAGATAATTACAAATTACCCAACTCAGTCAATTTGCCTTCAAACCTTCTGTAACACTTTCACCACGCCTTCGTCTCGGAACTGATCAATCCTGAAGTTGAATCCACAACTTCACTTGTCGAATTAACGACTACATACAGAATCAAACACCTTTTGAAACTTTACGTTTGAATCTTCAGAATCCACCGAAGAATAACACCCTTACATGTATACAAACAATCTCCTTGATATGTGCTTCTCAATTCATGAGTAGAATACTATTCAATTTTACCAAGGAAAACTCACAAAAAACTCTCCAAAAGAAAAACCTTAGAAAACCTCAAAGTAGATCTAAAAGAGTAATCCTAGTATTTGGAGAAAACCAAGTACTTATAAAAATCCAGATTTTGAAGCTCGCTTGAGCGAAGCTTCTCTCGCTTGAGCGAAGCTTCTCTCGCTCGAGCGAGGAGCTTATCTCGCGTGATTTCCATAAGTGCCTTCGCTCGAGCCACGAAACCTTCGCTCAAGCGAACAAGGAACACTTTTAGATTTTTATGCAGACGCAGTTCTTCGCTCGAGCGACCAATGCTTCGCTCGAGCGCACAATCAACTCTCTCAAGTTTTTGCCAGACGCAGTCCTTCGCTCGAGCGAGGACTTCGTCGCTCGAGCGAGCAACACAAAACAGCACATTAAATTACAACTCAAACACACAAGTTTGTTCGCGGGTTTGACAAGACTTAGGGACCTAACAGTACAGGAAATTATAAAAGCATGTTTTTGATTGATCAATAAATGGACATGGGTAAACATAAAATATAGGACAATTATGCTAACAAATTAAGAACTTATTATACAAAATATTTTATAGTTTCACTTTAGAGAATGTCTTCAACATTTTAAAATTTCATTTACTTTTAATTATGATTATGATGATATTCAGACGACCATATCTATATTTATTATATCTCACTAATCATTGTATCTGATGTACACTATATATATATATATATATATATCTATTATAATATAAGGCAATTGAATCCTTTTGAACGGTGAAATCACCGTTCATTAGTTATTTTTATTTTGTCATTTTTGCCAATAATGTCCTCAGTGTTTGGGACTTGGGAGTGTTGATGTGCCTTGAAAGCACAACAGCCTGATGTGTCCCTTTTTGGGAACTCGCTCCGAGTATTGTTTGATGATCTAAATCATTCATATTGTAAGATTTGTCAAAAACATTATTCATGTAAAAAAATCAAGTTATTCGGATATTCATGACACCATGATTAGGCCTAATTGTTTTTAAAAAATTATGAAAGTTATGTTAATTGTTAATTTTTATAAAAACAAATGTGCTCTGGCTATAGGATTACAAATATCCAATCAACTTAATTTTTTGATCCACTCGACAAATTTTATAATAAAAATAGTTTAAATTATCAAAAGAGATTCAGAACAACATTATAATAGCCTATTGTGCCCAAAGAGACCGCAGGATCCCAAATCTCAATGGTTTGAGCTTTGAATACATTTGAGGTGAGGATGTTTTGTACAATTAACCTATCTAAACCCTCAAACGTAATATGCAATGTGAAGTTTTAAATGTAATTACTTTTTTTTCCTTCTATTTTGTTGACATTAAAACTAAAGTTGTGCTTCATTCACTATTTTTTAGGTTCTTTTTTGAAAATTTGATCCCCCTATATTGTCTAGACCAACTCTTTCTGTTGCCTAGATGCTATAGGCCATTATTATACTTCATTTCCTTTGGCCTATTTTGGAAAAGCAAGTTAAAAGTAAATTTTACTTATTTATTTTTAAAAATATATAAAAAAAATAGAGAAGTGATATAATTTAAAAAAATTAAAAATCCAATAAGCAGACTTTCGTATTAGGAAAATTCCATCCATTGAAAAATTTGGTACCAAAAAAAAAAAAAAAACTACAATATAAATGTGGTAATTTTATTATTTAAATGCAAAACATTGCCATGTTATTTTGTTCTAATATAAGAGTTTATGTTGAGCCCTATTCATTTTCTATGATATAAATTTTGTATCATTTTTTTATTTGTTATATCATTACTCTTTGTATTATTATTAATGTTAGTGCTCCTTGTAGACAACCAAACATATTTGAAGGTTTTAAACTTGAACTCAGTTGGATTTTGGTTAAAATCTTTATTTTCCAAACGAGACCAATAAAATTAGCTAGTGAAGTCATTTGAAGATCTTAAATTTTGATTCAGCACAAGAAAAAAAATATATTGAAAGATTCAACTTTCATTCAGTTTTTTATTTTTAATTTTATAGCAATTTTCATTATCTATGAATTTATCCACAAGATTTAAAATCTCTTCACTCTATGATTAAATACGATCGTTATACTTATAGCGATCCCGATTTCCCTTTCTTTGTTCGTTGTATTCCGGACTCGGTTCCGTGGAGTTGGTGGTTGTATATGTTGTTGTCATCCTTTAATTCCATATGTTTGAGTTTTAGGATGCGTTGGGAGTGTTTCGAACAGGTAGGTTGAGTTTTGGTCTCAAGTGTTGTTGCCCAGAATTTTGGTATTACGCTCAAGCGGGCCATTCTGCACTCGAGCGGAGTTTCTTTTTTGGTTGTCCGCTCGAGCGGGTATTCTTGTGCTCGAGCGGGATTTACACACTCCCAGTATTTCGTGTCCCTGCAAAACTTCTGCAAGTGTGTTTTTCATGCTCGAGCGGGTTTCCTACGCTTGAGCGAGTCGCGCTTGAGCGAGTATATTGGCACTCGAGCGGGTAGTGTTTTGTCTGAGAAAGTTCTGGGAGGGGGAAATCTACGCTCGAGCGGACTGGTTTTCGCGCTCGAGTAGATGTATTTTATTCTTGTGTCTTGGCGCTCGAGCAGGCATTCTTGCGCTCGAGCGTGTCCAGATTTTTGTGCTTGACGCTCGAGCGTTCTATTCTCCGCTCGAGCGGGTCATGCGTATATCAGTTGGCAGCTGGGCATTTTTAAATCACTTTTTACATCCTCACTCTCTCTCTTACTTTTCAAACACACCATTGGAGAGCTTCTCTCACTAAAACCTCCACTTCTCTCTAGGTACTGATCTAGTTAGAGTAATCTCTCACCCTTTGGCCTTTGTGAAAAGTGTGTTGATCATCGAGGGCTACATTTTGATTCGAGAATTTTGGGATTTGGAGCATCTTCGTTTTCTTTATCTTCTTCGTTGGTATTCATCTCTTGAGGTAGGGATTCCTACTCATTCTTATGGGTTTTGACCTAGATATTGGGCATGTTGTTTGAATGGTTTGATTTTGGGACTTAGGGTTTCAAAAGGTAGAAAAGGGGGTTTATTATTTTGACTCTTATATATTTATTTTGGGTCTCAAAATGATGATATTGTTGTTGGTTGTTGATATTTAAACCTTTGGGTTGATAAGGAGAGATGGGGGAGAAAGCCCTAAATTGTGCATAAATTAATTAGTGTAATTAATTTGGGAAAGTTATGGGTTTGTGAAATTGAGTTGAATATAATGAAATTGGCTCATTATGCGATGGGATAGTGAAGTCGGATTTATAAATCATTCACTTTTGAAAATACGAATAATTTATCTGTTAGTGCTTTTATTATCTGTTTAGAAATAATTGCTTTGGGCTACCGGTGGAGGGTAGTCTTGATTGTTGTAGACAACGCATGATGATTAGGCAAACTAAACCTGATCAATTGAATGTGTCATAGAATATGACGGTTGAAATAATACATTAACTGTATGTATTGATTGAATGTGTATATGATTTGTGTTTATATACATTGTGTTGTGTGGGAAGAGATAGGAGATGTACTCCACAGTTTAGGGGAAGATAGGGGAAGGACCTCTAAACCGGATATTGTTTGGAAGGAGATAGGGGATGGACTCCGTTGATACAGCTCATATGCTTATCAGTTGAAGCATTGATATAGCTCATATGCTTATCAGTTGAAGTGTTGATATAGTCATATGCTTATCAGTTGAAGTGTTGATATAGTCATATGCTTATATATTGATATGTTGATACAGCTAGTATGCTTATCTATTGTGAAACGGGAAATGTTTAATATGAGTTACTATCTCATCTGAATTGTTAGGCCAGGTTCTGGGCCATAGTTATGAATAGAGAATTGGATAAGAAATGGAAAATGAAATGAAACATGGACACATTTGTCATGAAATGGAAATGGTTTATGAATTGATTCATGTGAGTCAAATATTTATCAATTGCTAATATCTTAGTTACTGCTCATACTACGTTTAGCATATCTCTACTGGGCGTTGGCTCACCCTATAAGGGACATCATTGTCAGGTACAAGCAGCATGCCACCTCCAAGGACATAGCTTGGGAGGCTAGAGGCAAACAGACTGTGTTGTTATTTTGCTTTCTTTTGATGTATTACATGTAAATTCAAGCCAAAGGCTTAATATGTATTTGAGTTAGCACTCTTCTTTTGTAACCAAGTGTTAACTTGGAAAGCTATAAGCCCATAGGACATTTGCTTTTGTTGTTAACATGTAATACTTTTGGTAGTGGAACTCTGATGAATAGAAGAATGTGGAACTTTTATATATCAAGGCATGTCTCTATTAATGGGTTTAATGTTGTTATTTTGAGGGCGTTACACAAATACATACTAAGCCCTTGGCTTGAATTTACATGTAATGCATCAAAAGAAAGCAAAACAACAAAAAG